>JAMKQA010063770.1:0-10006 GCA_024699735.1 Posidonia australis | reverse complement strand
TAGCTCGCATGTTAGGCATGCCCATCGAAAAATCATTGTATGCTTTCTTATCTCACAATAGCACTTCTAGATTTAGCAGTTAAAATAATAGTAAGTAATCAACTACCTCTTCTTGTTCCGTGGATGATAGATCTTGGAGGTACGACAGGACAGAACTCCCTGATTTCGAGGACTATCAAATCTTTGCATACAATGACAGCCCTTGTACGTATATTTTACTTGCTAGATCGTCCACTTTCATCCATCCACCCAGCTACCACTTGATCAATACCATAATTGTTTGAGAAATGAGAAAGAAAATATAATGAGAAATGAGAAATGACAAAGAAAATATAATGTTTTCAAACTAGAGAGTGAAAAATAAAGAACTTCACTCAACAAATATTTGGTACAAATAAGGAAGCAATTTTAATCTAAAATGACAAAAGCATGTCTTAAATAAACATTTAATAAGGAAAACTAGTCTAACGTTTGACATGATGTAACATATAAGTAATTATATTATGTAGAAAAAGTAATGGTATACCTGTGCTTTAGAATAAGACACCATATAAAGCTTCTAGTATATCAAAAAGAAAACATTAAGAACTTTAAAATTAAAAATAAAAGTTGAAAATGAAGAAAAAGTACATTAATTATAAAAAACTAAAATAATAAAGAAAAGAATCATAAGGCAACATTACACTTGGAATATTGGTCTATTACATAATTTGAAAAGTGTGATCAATTGCGTTTTGTTATTATAAAAGATAGTCTAAGAATTTGCATTTGAATAACAAAAGAAAAAATTTAAGTAAGGAGAAAAAATAATTCGTGCAGACACAATATATAACGTAGAGATTCTGGCTCTCTCATAATTCAAAAAGGATAATTTGGCTTTAGTTCCTTTTTCAAATGACTTATTAGCATATACAGTGTAGCTTTTGGACTGTTTAAAACATTTAAACCAAAAAAAAGTATAAAATATTATAAAAAACAATACGAGCAATAAAAAACAATCAAATAGTTATGATATTGGAAAATTGATTTGAATAAAATAATAAAGTATTTGAGTTAAAGAAATTAGCTAACAATCATTCTCAGCAAAAAGGAGAAATATACTACCATGTATATCATAAGACCATTGATATTATTACCAGTGGCTCCATATCCAAAAAATCCAAACAAGCTAGGTGTTGTGAGCATTTTGGATTTTCTCCTCTTTCTATTAAGCAACCATTATTTCTATGTGATGTCATCACTTTTCAAATAATCTATCATCAATGATCTACAAACAAACAGACCTTAAGACTTTATTGCTCCTAATTAATTTTACTTAAATATTTATTTTTTTTCTCAAGATCCTATTCGTTTAAATCTAATATCCTTAATTATCACTATTCCATATTTAAATATCAAATAAGAGACAATTGCAAAAAATCATTTGTATATTTAACATTTTCAGTAGGACATTCAAACATTCTTTCAATTTGTTTAACATGTAATTTAATCAACAAAGAGTATTGAGACAATGATTTTTTCTTTATCATCAATAATTATATAACTGATCTAGTGAGATAATACTTAATATAGCAATTTAAGACCCAATCTTAGACATTACATCAATACCAAAATCATCCTAGGTCTGCGCTAATGTTACGCTATCACACTGTGACACGTGAAATGTGTTTACGTCAGGCTGACATCGCATAATATAAACAAAAATGTTGCAATAAATTCATCACATACAATTACATAAATCCTCACATACAGTCGTGAGATTACTCTATATAATTGTATAATTCTCTAATGTAATCTTCCAAAACTTGCGCAAACGTTAGTTGTCAAAACAATATAATTACGAGAAATGAAAACAATGAGTAATTGCATTAGTATATTTTATTTTTTGGACCACCAGATCTAAGATGAATAATAGAAAAATGAAAAGAACTCAAAAATGAAAAATTAAGACTTAATCTCGTCAGATCATTCTTGCTATAAAAAGAGAGATTATTACGAGTTCATTTTCTTTTAAAAACCTCCACAATGAATTAATAGACAAAATAAAAAAAATTTAGAAAAAAACAAACAGAATCCTTCATTCTAGAAGTACTAGAAAGATGTTAACGTGAATTGTTATCACCAAAATATTTCTTTTGATACTAATTCACTTCTAAGTAGTTGAATGGACAGTTTTAGAAGTTAAAGTAAAAGCCAGTCTATGATAACATTTTGGCTGACTTAATACAATAGATAGATATGGATTTTTAAGTTGGCTTCAAAACGGAAAAAACATTGAATGTTGACGGTGGAGTCCACTTCATGATTACAATTGTGTATAGCTAAGATAAAAAAAATGTAATAATCAGATAGATTGCCTGACTAGACATCCTGATGAACGACTAGATAAAAAGTCTAGAAGATTCCATGACATATTTGTTGGTAGAGGTAATAGTCATGGGAGGTGGAAAGTCAGCAGCCAGCAGCCTGAGAAATGGCTGGGCGCCTGGTATGTGCGTCAGGTATGTGCGCCTGGTAGGTGTGCTAGTTAGGTGTGCTAGGTAGATGTGCTAGCTAAGTGTGCTAGGTAGATGTGCTAGGCAGGTGTGCTAGGTAGATGTGCTAGGCATGTGCTCCCTCCTAACTATCTGGATTAGTTAGGCTGCGGGCTTGCTATAGGTTTGGGATTGATTTTAGCTAATAAGATTCAAGGGTCAGTCACATCCAAAGTAATATCTAGAAAGCTCATCCATGGGTCATCTCAAAATCGGGGTGTCTACAACAACACTGACAGATCACCCACCTCGCCTCAGCCGACTTCCGCTAGCCTCCTGCCTCAGTCCACCTCTGCCTCCCACCTCAACCTCCACCTCCGGCCTCTATCTCGTGCCTCCGCCTCCACTGGTCAAGTGCCTTCTCCTCCTCCCTTCCTGCATCTCTTGCTCTCGTGCCTCCACCTCCTCCCTTCCCAGTCTCCAATCCCCATCCTCCCACATCCGCCTCTACCACTGCCTTGTGCCTCCACCTTTGCCTCATGGCTTCTTTCGTCTGTAAGTAATAAGTATCATTACTCATTAGCATGTATATATTTTGATTTTGAACATGTATCTTAGCATGTATCAGTGATTCAGTAGCAAGTATCATTAGCACGGATTTGTAAATGATTTCCTAATTTATCAGTAGCAAGTATCAATAGTAGCAACTATTCAGCAGCCAATCCCCACTTTTCATTTTTTGTTTATGTTTGAATTATTTTTGCTATGTGTAATTGTATATGTTAATTTGTAAACTATTTTTTGGTTTCATAAATGTAGAATAATTCCCATTCTACCCCTATCTTAGCATGTATTAGTGATTCAGTAGCAAGTATCATTAGCATGGATTTGAGAATGATTTTCTAGTTTATGAGCATGTATATCATTACCCAGTATCAACAGTAGCAACTATTTAGCAACCAACACTCACTTTTCATTTTCTGTTATGTTTTGATTATTTTTGCTATGTATATGTTAATTGTGAACAATTTTTTGGTTTCATATATGGAGAATAATTCAGGTTCTACTCCTATCTTAGCATGTATCAGTAATTCAATAGCAAGTATCATTACTCATTAGCACATATTTGTGAATGATTTTCTAGTTTATGAGCATGTATATCATTAGCATGAATCATTAATGGCAATTATTCAGTAGCCAATCCCCAATTTTTCTTTTTTGTTTATGTTTGGATTATTTTTGCTATGTATTTGTTAATTTGTGAATTATTTTTTGGTTTTATAGATTGAGAATAATTCGGATTCTATTCTGACTTGAAGTGTTAATCCTGTATGGTTAAATGATATTCCAAATGTATGAAGAAAAGTTGATATTGCTTGGGATCAATGTACTTTAATTAGTTGGTTCAAGAACTTTCAAGTGTATTTACATTGCCTAAAAGTTATCAAAGGGAGAGGGATTAGTAGGATGAAAGCATACCTAGCTAAGGAAAAAGGTAACAATAGTAGATGTAAGAAAGTTCCTGCTCATAGCTTATATCAAATGGAAGCTGATATAGACAATAATTAGGGATAAAAAAACGAAAAAGCTTAGAGACTTTTTGTTTCCAAAGTACGAATCTACAAGATGATAGTTATGGTACACTTCATGTTGGCAAAGATAACTTGGATGACTTTTTTCCTTCCATAACTTCAGATTTCCAACCATCGGTCAAAAGTGTATTGACAAGTAAGAGAGATATAGGAATAGTTGATTTTATAATTGCTAGATGGATGTGTGACTGTTGCATTCCTTTTAATGCTATCAATTCCTTTTATTTTCAAAAAATGGTTGATGCTATTGCCTCTATAGGTCATGGATATAAGACACCAATATATTATGCTATTAAGGGTCCTTTGTTACAAAGAAATGTGGAGGATATGACTAATCATGTTGAATGATTTAGGCAATATTTGGAAATAATAGGCTGCACACTCATGGCAATTGGATGGATTGATACTAGACAAAGAACACATAAAGTTTTTGGTATATTCTCCTAATGGACTTGTCTTTTTAAATTCTGTTGTTGTTTTTTATTAGTCCAAGATAGCAGAGATGTTATTTGGGTTGTTTTAGGAAATTGTGAATTTTGTGTTCCAAAAATGTGGTCTATTTTGTCACTAATAATGCTACTAATTATATGGAAAATTGCTAAAAGAATATTATGCTAACATATTTTGGAGTTCATGTGCAATCCATTGTCTTGACTTAATGTTTCAAAAATTTGGTCAACTCTTTATTATTAGTATTGCTATTGATGAGGAAAGTGTAGACACCGGCCCCAATTTTGAAATCACTTGGCAGTAGACTCCTCCAAATGATGCTCTAGTTGCGACCACCAAAATCCTGGTCTACTTAAGCCCACAGAAGCCCTATCAGGCCCACACTAACCCATTCTGACCTAATCAAAATTAAAACCAAACAAAA
Source organism: Posidonia australis (assembly GCA_024699735.1). Taxonomy (NCBI): domain Eukaryota; kingdom Viridiplantae; phylum Streptophyta; class Magnoliopsida; order Alismatales; family Posidoniaceae; genus Posidonia; species Posidonia australis. The sequence goes on along the minus strand of JAMKQA010063770.1, from coordinate 5,066 downwards.
CCCAATTAAATCCACTTAAATCCATTTAAAACCCAATTAAAATCAAATAAAAACCCTAATTAATTAAATAAAAACCCTAATTAAGTAAAATCCAATTAAATCCACTTAAAATCCAATAAAAACCCCAAGTAATCAAGTGAAAACCCAAATTAAAGTCAAGATCCAATAAAAACCCTAATTAATTAAAATTCGAATTCCTAAATCAATCCAAAAACCTTAAATAAACACAAAAACCCAAAATTAAAAACATAAAACCTAATTAAAATTCAAAAATCCAAAATTAAAACCATAAACCCAAATTCCAAATTGAAATCCAAAACCCTAAATCTAAAATGATTAAAAAAAAAACAAAACAAAAAAACCTAAGTAATCAAAACCCTAATTAAACCTTAATCACAAATTTAATTAAAATCATAAAACATAAATAAAAAGCTTAAATTAAAATTCAAAATCCTAATTTAAAAACTTAAAATCAAAACCCTAAAAAATCCCAAAACAAAAAACCTAAACTAATCAAAACCCTAATTAAACCCTAAATTAAAAAATTAAGAAATTAAACTAAACCCACAAAATCCAATTAAAAATCTAAAATTAAAACCCTAAAAATCCCAAAGAAAAACTAAAATAAAAATCCAAAACCCTAAGCCCATTAAGCCCAATACTGTGTAATTCAAAAATGCAATTTCAAATCTTATAAAGGTCAAAAAATAATTTTGGCGACCTAATTTTCCGGCAAGAACTGCAATGAGCAATCCCAAGGAATCCGGAGCAGATCTCAGCCTCTGCAATCTTTGGCTAGCCTCCTCCAGCTCATGCCTGATCCAACGGCGCCCATCCGCTGGAGAGAGGAGGATTGACGACTCCGGAGGGCCTCGTCAGAGTATAAAGCCTCCCTGCCGTCAACACACTTCAGACCTTCTGGATCCAGTCTCTACCAGCGTGCGTAGCCTATCGCCAGAACCCAATTAACCCATGAAACCACCAGAGTAATCCAGCGTCGTTTTCCCTAGTCCAAAAAGCACCATCCCAGCGACCGGAGCATCGCTGAAACGCCGTCGCTGCCACTGAAGATCATCGGAGAGGACATTTCACCCACCAGGTACCCCTCTTCACCCCCTGTTTCAATACAGTAGTCCCTTTAGGATCTTTTGGGGTGCTCAGGATCGGGCCGCAATGGTGAGCCTCCCTCTTGCCTATCATTGCGTCGCCTCCGGTGGTGGGTTCACCACCACCAGCGAGCCTCAGGCCGCTTGGCCTCAGGTGAGGCCCCCAGGGGGCCCTTCCTCCCTCCTCCTCGTTTCTCCTCTTTCCTTTAGCCACTCCGGCCTCCCCTAGACCCAAAAGACTCCCGCCGTAGACGTTTGATACACCACGTCGTCGTCGTCGTCGTAGTCCATTCCGTTGCTGCCGTTCGCCGTCGAAGACGCACCCGAGCGCACCAGGCCACTTTGCTTCACGACGTTGCTCCGGAAGCTTCTTCGTGTCACCACAAGCGCCTCCGCACCGCCACGTCGTTGCCCAGAACACCACAGCGCCTCGACGACCTTCGCCGTTCCCGTCACCATAGTCGAAGGTGGGAGGAGTCCTTCGGATCTCCCTAGGCCTCACTAACACTCCTCTCTACCTCGTCGTGGTTCCCTAGTGCTTTCCCAGCCATCGCCCTGCAGCTCCAGCCTCCGAGACACTGCCACGTCGCGTCGTCGTCTTCTCCGTCGCCGTTCAGAGGACATCGCTGGAGCGTGAAGTGGGGGGGAGGCCTCAGGACTCCCTAGCCTTGCCCAACCTTCCAGGGATGATTGCCTTGCCTCCGGGAAGCTTCCCTAGCCGCTGCACGCTCCCCTCCATCGCTGGATCACCGCTGAAGCCTCGCCGGAGGGAGAACGTTGGTGATCCTCCGACGATCTTTAAATAAACTTGTTTTAAGCTAGGCCCCTTTAGTTTAGGTGTATTTTTATTAAGTCCTTATTTTATTACATTTAAATCCTTTTTTTATTGCATTTGGGTCCAAACATTTGCATTTTAGTCCCTATAGTTTTAAAATACATTTATTTCTTTTATTTTCTCTGAGAATTTTGCATGTGACCCCGTGAATATTTTTATTTTTTAATTCCTAACATATTCATGCATGTTTCATCACAAATAGGTCCCTAGAATCATGATTTCTTTACATTTAAGTCCTGAACATTTGTATTTATCCCCTGTGGCTTTTAAAAATAAGATTTCTCTGTGAAATTTGCATTCTAGACCCTGAAGATTTTAAAAATAACACTGATCATCATTAAAATTAAGTTCTTATCACATTTAAGTCCTGAACATTTGCATTTAGTCCCTGTAATCTTTTAAAATGATATTTATTTGGGAAATTTGCAATCTGAGCCCTAAAAGATTTAAAAATCACACTGACCACCATTAAAATGGAATTTTCTTTACATTTTGGTCATGGTCTTTTGCTTTTAGCCCCTACAATTTTAAAAAATGAGTTTTCTCTATGAATTTTGCATCCTAGACCTTAGGAAACTTTATAATTGCACTGACCAGTATAAAATCTCAATTTTTATCACCTTCAGGTCCAGAAATTTTGCATAAAAGTCCTAGGATTCACATTAAATCATTCCTGAGCATATATAATTTGCACATAGGCCCTTAGATTATTTCCAAATTCATCATTTAGGGTTTTGAATGTTTTCTATCATATTTTGGAATATTTTTCACTCATTTCATTTCATATTTTACATTTAATCATAGATTCCATTTAAAAATCATGTTTTCACTAAGATTTGATCTTTAGTCTCACATTTTGATCACATTTGCACTTATGTGCGAATTTTGCACTTTAGACTCTAAATTTTCAGGAAATTATCTAAGTGCAATTTCCACATCTTAGTGCCACATTGACATTTGACTCATCATTTGCATGTTAGACTAGGGGTCATGAACAAGTTTCTCATCCAGATTCTCTCTCCTTTTGTGAATTTTGCATTTTGGCCCTTATGTTTGTCCTTTATTATGTTTATATCATTTTGTTGATTTTCTCCTCCATATTTTCTTGCAAATAATATCTTCTGGACATTTGACACACATTTTGACATAACTTAGGCCATGCATTACTCCCATGCTAGCATTTATCACATCTGGCCAGGAAAATGACCAAATTGCCCCTGTGCCTTCAATTCATGAGCATGCATCTCAGTTTTTGCACTTAGTCTTGCATAGTCATTGTCTAAGCCATTCTTTAGAGTTTTTGCACATTTAGGTACTTATCCATGCATTTCATATCCTTTCTCCTCACATTTGTATCCCTATTTAGCGAGCCGACATCTCATGCCTTTACTTCGTGGATTTCTTTCTTCACTCCGTTTCCAGAGTTTCTTATCCGATATCTGATTTATTTACTTTTATCCTATATTTCATGTTTTTTGATTTGATTTGGATTTCATCTCCTGAGGGCGTACACTAAATGACCAGAAGGCCCACATTGGCCCATTTGCGGGTTATTTTTCTACTATGATTTTTGCAATTTTTTCCATGATTCCGAGGACTTAGGTAGACTTCATTTTTATCCTTTTGACATCAGTATGGTTTTCGAAGGCGTTCTTTACAAAAACCTTGTCATTTCATGTGATTTTCTGCGATTTTGGCAATTCATGTGGATTTCTTCGTAGTTTTCGCACATCATCTTGCACATCCATCCAGTCTTGTCATAGCATACATATTAGCATGATTAGAGCATGATCCAGGTTTAGAAAACATCTATCTAGCCATTAGCAAGCAATTTAGACTAGAAAGACCGAGTTTCTCAGGCCTACGAGGGTGCCTAACACATTCCTCGTGCATAATAGGAATCCTTACCTATCCTCTGGTTAGCAGACATCTAGCCTTCACATCTGCACCTCAGGCATTCATTTTTTTGTGGTTTCTCTCGTCTTTCCCTTAAAAGACTAGGTGGCGACTCCTTATTTTTTTCTTCTTTTATCCTTCCTTGCGCCTTCGCCATCTTGGCATGGCTGTGATCTCCTTTCCTCTGGCGCCACTCTACACCCTGGTGTCGTGGCTTGTTGGCCAGCATATCCGTGCAAGGGTGCTGGACGTGATTGTGGGAGTGGGTGTGCCTAAACCTGATGGTGTGCGAGAGGAGGATATGTGGAGAGCTGCGTGGCTATGGGTGCGGAGTGTGGGAGTAATAGTTGTTGCAGCGGTACGGCGCCAGGCTGTAAGCTCTGAGGATGTTGTACTCCAACCAACCCAAGGGACTGACCTCCAGATGCCAGAGTGAGATGTTGTGGGGTGGTGTGATGTGCTTAAACCTATGGGGTTACACCTAGTGTGGGTGCAGTGAGGAGCTAGGGTGAGGGCTGAGGTGGTGGTGCCGATGCCTAGAACACCGGAGCAGGCTGCCGAGGAACCTCAGGAATGTTAGGGTCCATGGTGGACTGAATGGCAAATGCCATGCCCTCGATCTTCTGGGCATGGGCCAACAGATATTCTGCCTGTGCGGTAGGAGATTCCTCAGGGACAGTGAGGGGTGGCACGGTCAAAGATTCTGAAGTCAAAGGTGGGACAGCAACGGGTTGCCCTGAAGGCAAGGAAACCGCAAGAGATGTTGCCACAGTGGGCTGGGTGCTGAAAGAGAAGGAACCCTGAGAAAGTGAGGCCGCGAGTGATACATCTGGAACCCAAGATGGGGTCACTGAGATAGACTCAGTGCTTGGCTCTAAACTGGCCAAGGTCAATGGGTGTCCTATTGGGTAGGGGACAGAACCTCCGTGATGCACGAAGGGGCCAGAAGGAACTGCCGAGGACACAGCAAGGGTAGGAGGGACCGAAACGGAAGAGTCCACTGGAGCTACAGTTGCGGGAAGAGAATCACTAGTACGCTGGGCCATAGTTGACCGGGAATGGGTGAGAACTAGGCTACGGTGGTGTAACATCTGGGCCCGGTTATCCATTTATATTTAATAAACCATGTATTATTAGTGATTTTGTGCTTAATGGTTTATTAATGGATAACCTGTTGTTTCTTGGTTGTGTGTGGTTGTGGGTGGTTTTCTGTGCATCTGGTTGCAATC
>JAMKQA010063767.1:0-10315 GCA_024699735.1 Posidonia australis | reverse complement strand
AGTTAAGCTATTTATACGTATAAAATAATCTCCTTACATGCAATTTTTCATTCACCTGTAAAAACTGATATAAGTAATTAAAAAGTGTTAATTCTCTATTCACCCCCCCTCTAGAGGAGCTATTCGATCCTACAGTCTGTTCTATAGCTTTGTCGTAGGACGTGTTGCTAGTTTGTCCCCTCTTGTCCGAGGTCGTGTTGGTGTTAGTAGAGGATACAACTTCATGCTACTGCAGGAGATGAGGCCACCAACGCATCACCTGTTCACTGCCTGGGCTCCGGCCAAGATTTAGAACGGGAACCTTACTTTTATGACCAGAGTCAAAACCTAAAACCCATGAGTGCATCTCGTGTGGTCAACCCCATATGGGACATGCATGGTGAGAGAGTACACTTTAGGACATTCATCTGCATTGTGTGTCATTGCATGCCACTTTAATAACTCGCATTTGTCTTTACGTCGTTGTTCAGGTTTTGATGCCTGTTTCTCTTGCCTATTTTAATAGGTAGCTTGTTGCGAGGTCCTCAGCTAGGAGCTCGGCTGTCTCCGTTGCGGATAGCCTCCCGCGATTGTTTTCTCTTGCCTTTTGCGAGCTATTGGTAACTTTTTGACTGTAGTTCATCTTAGAGCTCATGCATTTGTCTTCTGTCGTAGCTCCATTTGTTTTGCTTGCGGTTAGCCATGGCCCCACAGACCCGCAAGCATCCAGTTATTGTTTTGAAGGGGGACCCACATTTAGATCCTCCCTCTTTCACTTTGATTGCTTCTTCTTCCCTCCGTGCGTCCCTATTTCGGAATCATAGAGGATCCCTATCTCCTCTTCCAGGACAGCGGCAGACATAAGCTGATCTAGGGCCTGTCACTGAGTCGATTGCGGTGATTACCACACTGGTCCCAGATGTTCTGCCAGCTGTATCCTATCTCTCAGACCCTTCTGTTTCAGGAGTTCAACCAGCTACGATAGCATCTGTTTTAGAGGCCATCCCTGTTCTGCTCTTGCCCTCTAACCTATCTTTCGATGGGTCTAAGGCCACACAGGCTCAGTACTTGAGAGCTTTGGCCCAAGGGTTTGAGCGCATGGCCCTTTCTCTTGATCCTGTTGAGAGTCCTCCTCTTTCGGTCTCTGAGGTTCCAGTGCAGACCACTATAGCATTGCAGGCTCACCCCACAACACTATCATCCATACCATCGCCCCAGTATCACACTGCTCCAGCGATGGGGGCGTTATCTCTGCCTCCTGCACCACAACTGCATTTGTCACAGCATGCATCACAATCACTCAAGAACCAACCCATTAGTCGTGCGAGAGTACAACATTTCTCGAGTCCGTCGCTCGGAGCCGTACTGGTGCCACAACTATTACTCTCGCACTCAACACCACACACAGCACAATATACTCAGAACCCACCTCAGCATCAGGATCAGTTCCCAACACGTAGGTCATCACTGCACACTAGGCGCACACCTTTCACTGTCAAGCCGGTGCATCTCATCACATCGGCTCAGCAAGGACAGCAACCTAAGAAGAAATAAGGTCGTCGCATTGAAAGCGACTACATTCCGCTGGGTGAGTCGCTGAGCGCTGTTTTTCCTCGTGTTATGTCGCTTTTGAGACTCTCAGATCCACGTCCCCCACCAAACCCAATCCCTCGATGGTATGACGCGAACGTGTACTGCGATTATCACCAAGCCTCGAGGCACTCGACTGATAATTGCCACACTCTGTGGGATGTCGTTTAGACTTTGATTGACAGTGAGACCTTTGTTGTTAGCACAGCACCCGCATCCATATCTTTATCCTCACCAGCATCTAGGTCAGCACGCATTACACATCCACACACCATTGTTGAACCGACATGTCGTGTTGTGTCAGTTCAGCAAGGGCAGCAACAATGGCAATGGCGGCCTTGTCGTAAGGAAAGTGACTTCACCCCACTCGGGGATTCATTGAGGGACATCTTTCCTAAAGTCGCGCCATTCCTACAGCTACCATAGGTTCGTCCACCACCGGACCCGTGTCCTAGGTGGTGTAAGACGAATTTGTTCTGCCAGTTCCATCACACCCATGGACATTCGACAAACAAACGTTTTACTCTCTAGAATGCTGTCCAGGATTTGATTGACAATGGGGACATTGTCATCAACACACAGGAGGCAGCACACACATACACGTGCACACACACTTGCACACACACATGCACACCCTAGAATAGCCAACCTTACCATGTTTGAGCCGACAAGCTCCGAGGATACTAGAACTTCAGGGGTTTATCCTCTCTCTCTAGTTCTTTCCCAGGGAATCGATCAGGCCTCATTTGCCTAGTTTGTCTTTTCTCAGCTTCTGTCCGGCAGCACACACGTATGCCACTCTTGTTCTTGTTCCTCATTTGCCTAGTTTGTCCTCTCTCAGCTTCTGTCTGGCAGCACATACATATGCTGCTCTTGTTCTTGTTCCTCATTAGCTTAGTTTGTCCTCTTGTCTTTTCTCAATTCTATCTAGCAACACTCACGTGTGCCACTCTTGTTCTTGTTCCTCTAGGGGGGCGGGGGTTTAACCTAAAGTTTGCCAATTTGCCATGCACCCATCTGACCCAACACGTGCAATACCCTGGATCAAGTAGGAGATACAGTCTTAATGTCACCAGCTGATTCAACATTCACAGTGACAGTCTCTGTTTCAATGAAGGTTTTAATAGCTTCGGATACATCTTCCTTGATTCCAGATTCCAGTTGCACTGCTAGGAGTTACTTTGAACCCCAATGGCATCGACAAAACAACAACAATAAAGACTGGAGTTATATCTTTTTTCCTTTGCTTCCTTTGTTTTTTCTTTTTGCATCACCATACACCAAAACACAAAAAAAATAGAAAAAGCACAAAAGATGAAAAAGGGAGAAAAGAGAAAAACACAAAACAGGAAAAAATATCAAGGAAAATTGAAAATAATAGTTTACTTATCAATAATGATGTTGAAAATTGGAAAGGCTCGCCTATGTTAGAATGGATTATCCCTCCTCATTTGTCACTACTTAGACAACCAAGTTAGCAAAGGAGCCACTGAACATCAAAGCCGGACGAAACGTCCAAACTCCGCAAGGATTGTGCACCTCCAAGAAGGAGATCAAATGTTAGGGGTGATTGAGAGTGTAAGCCAAAAAAGAAAACATACATTTGCAAGGGCATAAAAGAATAGAGAAGACAGAAGGCAATGACAGAAGTCAACCCAAGAGTGAGAGGTGTGCATTGTAGCTCTAACCTTACCGTACCTTGGAGAGGAGTTGGAGTGTGCACTCAGTAAAATCACACCTTTGAGGGACTGACCTACCCTCTTCCAATAAAGGCCTCCTAAATAGATCGGTCGCTTATTACCTCCAAGTCAAGGTTAGAGTGAAATCGCACATCTATGAGGGAGTAAAAGAAAAGACAATAAAAAAGCAAGTGCAGGACCTTAAAGAGTTTGGCATAGAGCCAGGTCCATTACACTACCTTATAGCGAGTTCGAGTGCCACCGCTACCCAACAAGAGCCACCAATGACTTGCAAATCTCTGTAGTGTCAACTGAGTCGAAGGTGTCGTCCTCCTCTAACAGGCATACAGCTTTCCAACCTAACTGAGGGCAAACGAACAACTGAACTAAACAAGCAAGCGATCCAAATAATGAACTCATTGAGCAAGCAAAGCAATAAATGCAACTAAAATCACGCGGCACACATTTCTTGATCAGACAAAAAGGTCACTCTGTAATAATTAAATTGCTCACAATAATAAAGTCCACCACAATAGTCATAATCATCACAGTTTTGCTTCGATGAATTCTTTCAGTTTGCATATGGACTTGTTTAACAGGATTTTCGCCAAGTACCTTTAGCCATGGGCATTTCAACTGCTCAGTGGTTAAAGACCATAAGCAACAAGAACACCATCTAGTGCACAAACTACATGGACCTACAGAATCAATAGTGTGACACCAATTCTTTCGCAATTGTTCAGGTGTGGTAAACGTTATTTGGGGAATGCCTGAAGTCAACGCAGCCAAGTACTGTTTGCAACCAGAGCACAATGACACAATAAGTAACAGAACAGAGAATAGCCAGCCTAAGACAGACTACGATGTATCACATTACTTCCTACCATCAGAGTATAGCTTAGGACAGTGGATGAATATACATGCCTCCAGTCAGTGAACAAATGTGTCTCTGGTCTCAACCAAAATCAGCTGCAGCCACTTCAGTGATTCAAAGTACGCCTACAGTCACAACCTAATCCATAAGTCTGAGTGGTGTCCAACGCTTCCCAGGGTAGCCTGACTCGATGCCAAAGGCATCCATTTTGCCTTGGTATCTCCTGATTTGACTTTTGAGCATCATTCACCTTTTATGCTAGGGGCATGTCAACTGCTTTCTAGCTGGGCTCACACAATCTGTTACTTGGTTCATCAAGGGCAAGTCAGATGTTCCTTGATCAGGACCTACACATCAAACGATTAGTGGAGACAACAACATGACTGTGGACTCTACGCAGCAATCCAGAATTTGGCGAATACAATTAGGAGAATGTCCTACAGTAGCGCGGCCAAATACAGAGCTATGAAAACAATACAGTTTAACAGAACACACCTTAAACATACCATTCAGAGGCAAGTTACAATCTTGATCAAAGGCCATTATCAAGTTGCCCTGATTCCATCTTCCTTCCAAGTACAATACAGGATGGCATGTGGGTATACATACTTCCAGTCACTTGATGAATGTATCACTTGCTTTGACAAGTGATGGTCTTAAGTACTCCAGGGGTTCAAGGAACATCTGTAGTTACAGTCTGGCTTCCAAAACCCCATACCCTCAAGTGATGTCCAGCCAGTCCAATACCAGGGGCATGTCAGCTGCTCTTTGGTCAAGAGTCACATATCATGTGCCAGACAAGAGTCACATCTTCGACTAGGGGCATGTCAGCGACTCTTTGGTCGAAGGTCACGTATCAGGTGCGTAACAGAACAACAACTCACTATGTAATTGAACTAGAGCCTTCGACCAAGGGCATGTAAGCTGCTTTGTGGAAAGGATGACTTTTTTGAGAACGCTTGGTGCGAATTATCTTCCAAATGGTGATCAGTGCACCTTCTTATAGAGAAATGACGTTCATTACATAATGGCTCCTACAAAGTGACAACTATAGCAGGGCACTATGCTGTTTCAACTGACATCCCCCACAACGACGACGATCCAAGGTGCATTGGTACTAAAATAAGATCCCCTTGGCAAATCCTTTTGCCTAAACAGACGGTCAGGACCCTCTTGCCTTTGAATTCTGATCCTGACGGATGGATTCAAGGCCCCCCTTTTCCATCTTTTTCTAGACTACCGGACGGAGCCTAGATGTTCCCATTCGAGATTCAATCTGGACGGATGAATCTTGCTGCCACCCTCCTACCTTTGAATTCTGATCCTGATGGACGGATTCAAGGCCTTCTTTTTTTTTTCTAGACTACTAGATGGAGTCTAGATGTTCCTATCCGAGATTCAATCCGGATGGACGAATCTCGATGCCACACTCCTGCCTTTGAATTTTGATCCTGATGGACGGATTCAAGGCCTCCCTTTTCCATCTTTTCCTAGACTACCAGACAGACTCTAAATGTTCCCATCAGAGATTCGTCCGTTCGGATTGAATCACGGTGCCACCATCCTGCCTTTGAATTCTTGATCCTGACAGACGGATCCAAAGCCTCCCTTTTCCATCTTTTCCTAGACTACCGGACGGAGTCTAAATGTTCCCATCTGAGATTCGTCCGTTCGGATTGAATCTCGGTGCCACTCTCCTGCCTTCGAATTCTGATCCTAATGGATGGATTCAAGGCCTCCCTTTTCCACCTTTTCCTAGACTACCGGACGGTGTCTAGATGTTCCCATCCGAGATTCAATCCGAACGGACAAATCTCGGTGCCACCCTCCTGCCTTTGAATTATGATCCTAACCGACGGATTCAAGGCCTCCCTTTTCCATCTTTTTCTAGACTACCAGACGAAGTCTAAATGTTCCCATCCGAGATTCGTCCATTCGGATTGAATCTCGATGCCACCCTCCTGCCTTTGAATTCTCATCCTAAGAGACGGATTCAAGGCCTCCCTTTTCCATCTTTTCCTAGACTACCAGACGGAGTCCAAATGTTCCCATCCGAGATTCGTCTGTTCGGATTGAATCTCGGTGCCACCCTCCTGCCTTTGAATTCTGATCCTGACGAACGGATTCAAGGCCTCCCTTTTCCATTTTTTCTAGACTACCGGACGGAGTCTAGATGTTCCCATCCAAGATTCAATCTGGACGGACGAATCTCGATGTCACCCTCCTACCTTTGAATTCTGATCCTGACAAACGGATTCAAGGCCACCCTTTTCCATCTTTTTCTAGACTACTGGACGGAGTCTAGATGTTCCCATCCGAGATTCAATCCGAACGAACGAATCTCGATGCCACCCTTCTGCCTTTGAATTATGATCCTAACGGACGGATTCATGGCCTCCCTTTTCCATCGTTTTCTAGACTACCGGATAGAGTCTAGATGTTCCCATCCGAGATTCAATCTAGACAGACGAATCTCGGTGCCACACTCCTATCTTTGAATTCTAATCCTAACGGACGGATTCAAGGCCTCCCTTTTCCATCTTTTTCTAGACTACCGGACGGAGTCTAGATGGTTCCTTTCGAGATTCAATCCAAATGGATGAATCTCGGTGCCACCATCTTGCCTTTAAATTTCGATCCTTACGGACGGATTCAAGGCCTTCCTTTTCCATCTTTTTCTAGACTACCGGACGGAGTCTAGATGTTCCAATCCGAGATTCAATCTGGACGGCCGAATCTCGGTGCCACCCTCTTGCCTTTGAATTCCGATCTTGACAGATGGATTCAAGGCCCCCTTTTTCCATTCTTCTTCTAGACTATCAGACAGAGTCTAAATGGTTCCTTCCCAGATTCGATCTGGACGAACGAGTCTCGGTGTCCCCCTTTGTTTTGAATTTTGCTCCGCATGGATGGAATCAAAGCAGACTATCATCTTCCTTCCTTTGGTGTGGTATCCTGAACTACCTAGGCAATACTTGTGGTGCCTGATGGATTCCCCACTCACCTTGTTCCTTCCCTCCTTTTGGGTTGGTAGCCTGAACTACCCAGATGACATCCGTGACCAGTCACTTTTCGGTTGGCAAGCACAGTGAGTATTGTCTTGCACTTTTCTCGACAAGTGTGATAACCAGACAAGTCCTTTAGGAGCTGATGGTTGTCAACTTGTCAGCATTTGTCATTAATGTTAGTTTCTCTGATTTCGGCTTCGTCTATGGCGTTCTGGGTGGCAAGTCATGACTTCTGGTGCTTTCACCGACCAATAGCTAGTTGCCAGTTGCTAACTCTATCCTGCAGCTTCGGGCAAGGCATCTTCGTCAACTTCGAGCAACGATCTCCTCCTCCTGTTCTCTTTTCCATGTAAGAAGGGGCGGGGTGTTTTTGTCAACCCTGAGCATCGATCTCTGTTCCATTCGTCCTCCGACCTCGCTCAGGGAGGAGCATCTGTAGACACCCCATATGCTTGCAATGGGACTTTAAACCCTAAAACTAACCTAAATCAAATTCAAAATCCAAAAACCAAAACCCTAAAACTAACCCAAAACACCGAATTAACTAACAATCCTAAAATCCACTAAAATCAAATTCAGAATCCAAAGCCAATCCAAAACCCTAGTCAAAATCCGAAAACTAACTCAAAACCCTAAAAAATTCTCAAACTAACCTAAGTCAAACCTAAACCCTAAATCAAGCCCCAAACCCAAAGTCAAATCCTAAATCCAAATTTCAAACCCTAAATCAATTCCAAAACCCTAGTCAAAATCCTAAAACTAACTCAAAACCCTAAAAAGCAATCAAACTAACCTAAGTCAAACCTAAACCCTAAATCAAGCCTCAAACCCTAGGTCAAATCCTAAACCCTACTTTCAAACCCTAAATCAAGCCCTAAACCCTAAACCAAACCCTAAACCCTAATTTCAAATCTTAACAACCTATAACCAATTCCCACATTCACCATAACAACCTATGACAACCTCTAACCTCTCAAACAAACTTAACCAATTCCCACCTTCACCATAACAACCTATAACAACCTCTAACCACCTAAACAAACCTTAACCACTTTCCACTTCATCATAACAACATAATGTAACAACCTCCAACAACCTCTAACTAACCATAACCAACTACTCTAACAACCCTAGCCATTTGCAAGCCTATAAATACCCCCATTTGCAAGGAGACAAAAAGGAGAGAAAAAACTTGAAAAAATCCAAAAGGAGAGCCACCAAGCTATTTTCTCACAACCAAGGCAAACAGGGAGGTCCAGGATCAGAGAGGAAGGTTGGGGAGGAGAAAAATCTGAGTTTCAAGCCATCTCCAGTGAGCTCCGGCGGTCATCACCCCTGCTTGCTCAGGTAAACGCCCTTCAGACCCTAACTTATTCCAATTTTGATTCTTCAGGTCTCCCTCTTCCTTCCCCAGTTGATTCCAGTAGAGCTAGAGGGTTTCCCTGGTTGGAATCGAAGCTCCAGGGGTCACCGGAGTCGTTTTCCGGCGACCTAGTTGGGGGCACAAATCCAGTGATCGATTCGTTCCTCAAGGTGCTCGATCCTTTCCCCTTGGTCTTCCGCTTGCTTTTCTGACCCTTGGCGTGCCGTTTCAAGCCCTCGCCAAGGCTCCAGGAGCTGCTCGTCTGGATCACGCACCGTCGCCATCATCGGGGAAGAGGACTGGCAAAAGAGTTGGATCGGTACCCCAGCTCCGCCACGTCGCTCCAAGCATCTAAGAACCTTCCCCGACATGCCCCTAGAGCTCCATAGCAATCAAAACCTTGTTTCATGCACTGGATCGCCCCCGCAGCCAAGCTCACTGGAGAAGACAACAGCAACGGCAGACAGGACCAAAGGTTGAGAGAAATGGCTCGTTTCTTGCCTCTGGAGGGGGAAAACAATCCTCTCCACGTCCCCAAGCATCCTGGAGTCCAGAGCCACCATTCCAATGCCTCTAGGGTCCCCTTCTTCCACGATGTCGTCGCCGGAGTCGTGCCGACGGCGAAGGGAGGTGGGGGGCCAACTCCGACCGTCAGGCACAGTATCAAAACTGTCAGATCTCTCCTCCTTCCTCTCTTCTCGCTTCCGGGGGGCTCCGATGCCAGATCAAGAGTCGGGATGCCTCGAAAGAGCATCCCAGGCGGTCGACGACGACGGAGTTCCGTCGCCTGCGACCACCATTTCTTTTTTCTTTAAAAAACATAAAAATAAAGTTTCTTTTGAATAATTTTCTGATACTTTTATTTTCTTACAAATAGGTCCTTTTCTCGTACATTTAGTCCCCTGCACAGAATTTTTAATCATTTTAATAATATTTGCTTTGAAATATTGTAGTGTGACCCTTGTACTTTCTTGTTAATGTTTTCAAGGCTTGAAAGTTTGATAGAAACCCTCAGAACTACTTTTTATCCATTTCAAGTTTAGTATTTTGCATAATAAATCCTAAGCTTTACTAAAATAGTTCTGAATGCATGCTTTTCTGTCAAAATTGTCAATTAAACCCTGGCAATTTAAATATTCACTCAGATGTGTTCAAAATTGCATTTTTAACCTTGAACTTCACTGATTTCACACTGAATGCATATTTTCTAGGGAGAAATTGCACAGTAGCCCTTGACCTTCCTATTTTCAAACAGAAACCTTTTATTTTGCACATTTAACCCTGAATTTCTTCAGAATTGCATTAAATACATGTTTCACTAGCAAAATTGCATATTGAACCCAAGGAATCTTGAATTTGAGCAAAAATACACAGTTTTGCACATTTGACCCCTAATTCCTTCAAAATTACTTAAAATGTGTTTTCCTATGTATTTTTGATGATTTAGCCTCAGAATTTCAGCTTTCACTCAGAACATGTGAATTTTACACAAAAGCCCCTGGAATTTACTTTTTTCACTCACACATGCATTTTGTACATTTTGTTGCACTTTTTCATGTATATTTTCTTGTACCTTCTTCCTTGCATCGTGCATGCATTTCTAAATCATTTCAAACTTGGTTTTCCCATCATTTCCTGGATTTCTTATGACTTTTACGATTTTTTTTTGATTTGGCTTTCCATCGCCCGAGGGCGTACATTAACAGGCTTGACAATGCCAACATTGACTCGAATGAGGATTATTTTCTCCAATTTGATTTTCTTGGATTTCTTCGAGTTTTCACTGATTAGCATGACGCTTTTTGAGTATTCTCGATTTTCA
>JAMKQA010063759.1:0-10365 GCA_024699735.1 Posidonia australis | reverse complement strand
AGAGCATTCTCAGCCCATCCAAAGCAACAAGGAAATATTATCTTGAGCCTTCAAGGAGGAAACACCATAAGCAAGGTAAGATCCTTACTTATCCTTTTATTTAAACTCTAGATATTACACCATATAAAAGCATGTAAGAACTTGATAGATGATCTGTTAGTAAGTTGTTTTCATATTATGAGATGATTGCACCACGTATAAGATGCTCTGTATGTTAAATTCCGTATGTCAAAATCTGCATCATATGATCACTGTAAGTTGTTTTCATCTTTGTTCTTATATAAAGAATCATGATTCGTGCAAACACTTGCTATGAAATGAGCTGCAAATATATTCTTTATATGTTCACCATTCGCATATGATTGTT
Source organism: Posidonia australis (assembly GCA_024699735.1). NCBI lineage: Eukaryota > Viridiplantae > Streptophyta > Magnoliopsida > Alismatales > Posidoniaceae > Posidonia > Posidonia australis. The sequence continues at coordinate 9,998 of JAMKQA010063759.1, read as the reverse complement.
AAGTTCACTAGCTCATTGCATGCTCTTTAGAATCTACAATACAATATTTCAGCCCTAAACCCATGAACTTGCATGATTTTAAAATAAATGTTAAAAAGACTTTCATTGCTTGCTGTCCATCATGTTTCAGCTTTTTATCATCTGAATAACTGATCTGGTTAAGATAAATCACAATTAATCTCTTGCATCTGGACAAGAATCTAAATCAGACAACAGTCTGATTCAGATTTTCTAGAGTGCACCACATTGGAGCACCAAGGTGGCGCACCTAACCCGAGCACCATCCTGGCGCACTATCCTGGTGCACCAGTCTGGTCAGAGAGTAAATCATCATCTTTGCATCATAACCTGCATGCTTTCCTGGGTGTTTTTGACTTTGATTTTTATGGTGTGTATTCTCTGATATGGCACGTCTTTGCATGCATGATTTCAGTCTTGGATGACACTGTTTTAAGTCTTTTTTCATCTTGCATAATCAGCCAGTTGCTGAAATCTGGTGAGCTGATTGCCCCATGAACTCTTGTTTGGGAGATTCTTATGCATCAGCTTATGATCCAGATTTGGATAACATGGCTGAATCTTGTTGTTTTTACTTAGCATAGGGATGGTGTGGTCTTGTGTGAGGCATACAGCCCTTGAGCACAAGACCCATCTAATGTTTTCGTGTTTGGATTTTTGATAAGATACTCATGTTGCTTTTTTTGTTGAGTTTGCAAGTTTACAAGTTTTTTACATTGCATGGCATTCTAGTTTGTTGTCGGATCTATGTTTTTACCTAGCACACTTTCCTGGCTTCAGTAGAGCACATAGGTGGCGCACCAAACTGGTGCACCACACAGGCGCACCAGCCTGTTTTCTGTTGCACACAGCAGCTTTGGGCATGGTATTTAGCATGTTTCCCGTTTGATTTGCTTTTGGTTTTCTTTGGTTGTCCTCCTGGATATATCAGGAAGACCCCACTCTGTTTCCAACTTTTTTCATGCATGATAGATCATGTTATGCATATAGTAAAGCGAGGATGAAAATCACTCGGTGTTATTAGATCTTTGATCATATCTGTGCAACATCCTTGCACCGGTGCTTGACCCACCGCACGGGTGACATTTCTAAGCATTAGGACACACCCTATAGCCCACACACCCATGTTTAGCATATGACACCATAGCATTGCATTGTATATCGCCCTCTGGCGTACAGAAAAGGATGAAAAGCCAACATTTCATATAAGTAAACGAGAAACCCATAGAAAGACCGATTTTTTCGGGTGCATGAGGGTGCCTAATACCTTCCTCGTGCGTAACAGGGATTCTTGCCCATTTCTGGTTTATGAAGACCTTTTCCATTGGCTTTATTGTATGATTTGAATGTTTTAAGCGGTTTTCTTTGTCTTTCGTTTTTAAATAGACTAGGTGGCAACTTTTGCATTTTATCATTATTTTTATTGTTTTTGCCGTGACTTTGCCGATTCTCGCGCATTTGGCATTTCGCGCCAATCCCGAGGCTGTCGCCGGTATGGTTACAACTGTTCGGCTTTAATTTTCCTGTAATTTAATTTATTTAAAATTATTGTGGAAAATGTGGGGCGTGACACAAAATATCCTCCATGGTAGTCAAAGATTGAGTTGAAGTGGTTTGAGCAGATGATGAAGTACTAGTCCTTGAAGGAGGAATATCAAAATCTACCCTTATCACTCGAATCAGACTAGAGAGCTTTATTGCTCATTTGATGGAACAATCAACATATGATGAAAAATATGATTCAACAGAAAACCAAAAGGAGAGAAAGAAATATTTGATGATTCTTGAGGACATTATAGACATAGAGATTCCATTGGACTTGTGATTTTGCATAATGCAAAACATAGCAATTTACAAAATAGTGGACACCTCACTTTGATGTCTAGATCTCATTAAAAGATTTCTAGATAGAACTTTAGTTATCATATAAGTATTATGCTTTAAATAAGTTAGGAACAACTTTGATTGGGGAACAACTCTCTGAATAAGTAAAGTTTCAAAAACCTCACTACTAGACCATAGTTCATGCTCAAGAGTAGCATGATGAAGATCAACTTCTCCACTTAAAAGATAACAATTTTTGATCAAATAATCAAGAATAATTTTAAGATGGGTATCCTTGTCCTCTAAATTAGTATAAAATTAAGCCACAAGTTTAGGATTAGCCCTATTTTTATATTCAAAGGAGAGATATTTATAAATTTTGGCATCCATAAGAACTAAGTCTAAGCTAAAGTTGAAGAAATCAATTTCTATGATAACACACTTAATAAGAAAATTTCTACTCAAAAATCGTTCTAAAGAAGAAAGATCAAAAGAAATATTTGGAGGATTTGGAACTATGGATTGTTCTAGCTTCGATCCTTTACGATTGGAAGCAAGCCTCTTGCGTGGGCAAGTAGAGAAAGTCTTTGGTGACAAGATCCAGTGATAACCTTGAAAATTCAACAAGATACTTCACCAACCAACGAGATCTGTGCAAGAAAAGGCGATATTTGGTGAAAGAAGGGTAGATTTGACAAAAGGAAGACCCAAAAGGAAGAGAAGAGAGAAATCGACCGAGAAACCAAAGAGATGATGGAGATCTGGTGAGAAGGAACAAGAAAGCCGCTAGGAAAAGAAAGGGGAATGTGCATGTGAGAGTGTAGAAGAGAAAAAGTGAAGAAAAAGAAGAAGAAAACACTTAAATAGGGCACGATTTAAGGCAAACTGTGCCGTAGTGGACGTACGCACGAATGTCCATCGAAGCCTTGTCCTAGAGCTATAACTTTTTAGATGTCTACTACAATTGTTCATTAAGCATAGATTAAAAAACAAGAAATAAATTCCAGAAAAATATTTTTAAAAAAGTAGAAATAATTTGTAATTGAATTTAAGTCAAAAACACATGTATTTCTAAAGAAACAAAAACTAACAATTAGGCAACTTTCAAATGTCTAAATTTCTTTTAATGCTAATGAATGCATCCTTAGTTATTGGTTTAGTGAAAATATTAGCCAGTTGATCCTTAGAAGACACAAAAACCAATTCAAAATTTTTCTCAATAACGTGATCTTTTAAGAAATGATGTTTAATCTCTATGTGCTTTGTTCTAGAATGCAAAACAAGATTCTTGGAAAGATGAATGGTACTTGTATTGTCACAAAATATGAGAATAGATGAGAAATCAAAACCATAATCTTTAAGAGTTTGTTTTAACCATAACACTTGAGTTTCACATGATCTTGCAATTATATATTCTTCTTCAATAGTAGATAAAGCAACAATATTTTGTTTCTTACTAAACCATAAGATTAATAAATGTCCTAAGAACTGACTTGTACTACAAGTGCTCTTCTTATTAGTGTTAGAACCTTCAAAATCTCAAATCACTAGTGTAGTCATAAGCTTTAGGAAACAAATCACTTTTCTTAGAATAAAACAAACCAACAATCATGTGACTATTTAAGATAAGCAAAAATTCTCTTCAAATCATTCATGTGAGATTTTTAGGATTAGCTTGAAATTTAGCACACAAACACACGACAAACAAGATATTTGGTCTACTTGCAGTAAGATATAATAAACTACTAATCTTAATTCGATAGTGCTTAATATCCACTGAATTAGCAGATTCATATATGTCTAGCTTGGTTGTTGTGCTCATTGGAGTAGATTTTGCCTTCACATTTCCAAATCCAAATCTTTTCGACCACTCCTTTGTATAATTTGATTGATGAATAAATGTTCCACTTGGAATTTGTTGAATTTGAAGTCCAACAAAAAAACATAACTCCCCCATCATGCTCAATTCAAATTGATTTTGCATTTGCTTAGAAAACACTTAACTCAAAGATTCACTAATAGCACCAAAATGATATTATCAACATATATTTGTACTACCAATAAATCATTTTTAACATCAAGAACAAAGTGGAATTCACACAACAATAGTAAAACCAATATCAAGTAGAAAATTCTTTAATCAATCATATCAAGCCCTTAGAGCTTATTTCAAACCATAAATGGCTTTTTTCAATTTGAAAACATGATCAGGAAATAATTCATTCTCAAAACCTAGAAGTTGCTTAACAAAAAATTCTTCAACAATAAAACCATTTAGAAAAGTACTTTTAACATCCATTTGGAAAAGTTTGAAATTCATAAAACATACATATGCAAGCAATATCCTAGTGGATTCAAATCTTACAATATGAGTATAAGTTTCATCATAATCTATCCCTTCCTCTTGCATATAACATAGTGCAACTAATCTAGTTTTATTTCTAACAATATTACTGTAGTGCCCTAGTGCTACACAATAGTACCGAAACTACCTAAATAATTTATTTAGATATAATTTAGCAACATAATAATTAAATAATTTCAAAACATAATTCAGACCTGTGTGTGGGTGAGTGACTTCAAAAATTGCACCAAAATAAGGCTACACCTCTAGCTAAGCACTTAAAACAAACAATTTAGAACCATACATGAGTGACGTCAATGTCACCCAATACGCGCCCTAAAATTCACACACTAAATTGGCGAACCTGAACCACTATCAAAATCACAAGGAAAACACGATTCTCGAAAAGCCAACATACGCAACAGAAGAAAAACATTTATAACTCATGACTTTTCAAAACTCTTTTATCATTTTCTTTTAAAATCTCATGCACATTTCCAAATCACTTTATGCAATTTAGGAAGCCATTTCCTCACCTAGCATCCAGCTCCAAAGTACAAATCATATCATTCACAAAACAATGCTGGAAGCTAGCAAACACACAAATCATTTGCGTGTCTGTCTTTTCTTCATTTTCTCTCCTTCTTTTCTCCTTTCTTTTTCTCTCTCTCACAAGCCATGCCCTTCCACCCTCTTTCCCCGTCTTCTTCTTCCACCCGTGCCACCAGCGACGGAGGCCCGTGCCTCCCCGTCCCTTCCGACAGGATGGATGGCCGGCGCCAAGCGAGTGGTGGCGGAGATAAAAGGAGGGGGGCAGGAATAAGCAGAGGGAGAGCGTGGTGAGAAAGGAAAGGAAAAGGAGAGAGGAAGCAGAGGCGCACGAGCTTGGAGGAGGAGGGTCTATGTGGGTGCTTTCACTAGGGGCCGAGGTTCACCGGAGCTTTGCCGAGGCAACGCCGGGGTGCAGTGAACTCGCCGAGGTCGCGTGGGCTACCGGAGAGGTACACGACCCCTTCCCCTCCCTCTGTTTAGTGTTTTGTTAACAATGGGTTAATTGCACGAAAATGGAGATAAAAGCATGAAACATTGTGGAAAAATCATGAAATGATGGAAATGTGACATATAGCATGAGAATGTAGATATCATGCGGTTAGGATTGGTATTTTTGGGGGAAAACGCAACTTTGGGGTTGAAGGCTACAGTAGCCGTCCTCGAGCCCCTTCCCCTTGCGAATTTAGTATGAACTGTGTGATGAATGAAATCATGAATGGTTTAGGGGGGTTTTGAAGTAGACTCAAGGGTCTACATCCCATGATTTTATGGAAATTTATGGTGAATGTTTGGGGGGTCCGATCGGGACTCCCACCTTGGGCGAATTCCACCGCTGGAAACAAGGGTGTGCCCTGTCTGCGAGGAATTCGGTATGCCAAATTCATTTCGGTATGCCGAAATCGTAGCAGATTAAGCCAGAACCCAGGGTTCGGTAGACCGAAATCCTCTGGTAGACCGAAACAGGGGGTTTCGACATACCAAAAAATTTTCGGTATACCGAAACAGGAAATTTCAGCATACCAAACTGGAGATTCGGTCTACCGATTTTGCCCTAAACCTGGTATGTATTGATGTGGTTTTAAATGATGAATAAATGGTATTTTGAGCATGTGATGATAATGTTTTCCCCATGTAATGACGTGGAGGAATGTAGAACCCAAACAAATGGATTTGGATGTGATTTTGGGTTTTGGGCATGAGACCCAATTTATGATTTTAAGCATGGTTTTCATGGCTTGAGTTGGGACCTCAGTGGAGGGTCAAGGGTTGCAAGGAGATAGAGTCCTGCAACGAAAAGAATGAAATGGAAAATGGTTTTGAAAGAAAATTCATAGAATTTTGAAATGGAACACTAATAATGTGGTTGCCGAGCTCATAGCGGCGTAGGATGAGCCTAGGTTTTCATACCTAGTTGTTCGGGTCACCGACGGTGTTGGCTGAGCCTGGGTTTTCATACTTAGTTGTTCGGGTCACCGAGCTTGTAGCGGTGTAGGCTGAGCCTAGTTGTTTAGGTCACCGACAGTGTAGGTTGAGCCTGGGTCATTGGACCTAATTGCTCGGGTCACCGATGGGGCGACAGACAGAGATGTATCCTCATACACATATGAAAATGAAATTGATGCCGGTTGGCCAGGGCGGTGACATCCCGCATGGGGAATCTCACAGCGGCAGTGCAGGAAGGTAGAGCCTACTGCTTGTGTGCTTGGTTACCCCTGATCAAGGTAACAACAATAAAGAAAAGTGGAAATGAATAATGAAAAAGAAATGTGATTTGATCAGGATTGGACTGATGAAATAGTCCTAAAATCCTAAAATGAAATGATAATGATGTTTTTACCAGTTGCCAGCCTATATTTATGATTTGGTTTTGAACCCGTGGCACTGTGTTTTAGGCTGGATCTGGTCAAAGATGAGGATTTGAAAAAGTGATTATGGGAAGAAATCCCAAGTAATGAAAATGATATGTTTTGGAAAATGAATTCCAAAGGTTTCAAAAGAAAATGCAAAGGTGTGTTTTTGAAAGAGAACGAGTTTCCAAATGTATTGAGAAAGAAAAGAAACATGGCTTTCGAATAGAGCATGGATTTGGGATTGAATTTCCAAATGATTTCCCATAAAAGAAAAGAGGATTTTTAAAAGAGAAAACCAAGTTTTGAAAAATAAAAGAAATGAGTTTTTATGGTTTTGCCGAGATTTTGTGGTTTGTATGTTTGAGGCGCGTACTAGGTGAGTTAAATGTCACTCACGCATGCTTATTTGGTTTTCAGGTGCGGACCACATGCAGCCGAGTTCCAGTGCAGGAGTTAGAACTTTTAGCTGCACATTGTGATCCTGAAGGTGAGCCTCCGGTGCAGGAGTTAGAGCTTCTAGCCGCACATTGTGATCCTGAAGGTGAGCCTTAGTTACAGTTATTTAATATTCTGTAATTAGTGTAATTATGCTTGATACTGTGGTTTGGTAGCGTGCCCAGAATCGGAGCGTTACACATATAGATCTTAATATCAAAATACATGTCATCTCAAATTACAACACTGGGTATTACAATTACTCATATCATCTAATTTATTTCTTAACACCCATTTTGTACCAATAATAGGATTATCTGTAAAAAGGGAAGCTAATTCCCACACATCATTCCTAACAATTTAGTTTAGCTCCTCTTGTATTGCTATTATGCAATATTCATCACTAGATACTTCTTCAATAGTTTTAGGTTCAACTAATGAAACAAATACCATATTAGTTGTTAAATCTTTAGTTGTAGACCTAGTAAGCATTTTATCTGTGGAACTTATTATTCGTGATCATGGATGAGATGATGCATATTTAAATCATTTAGAATCAGATTGAAGGCCCTTAGGTTGATAGATACTTTGTTTTCGCAAACTTGAAGTATCTTCAACCTCTAGTTGAACAACTTGATCATTTCTAACATTAATATTTTCATTCAATGAAAGATCATGCAAAGGAGGTAAATCATCACAATCATTATTAATAAAATCAGAAGTAAAAACATCTTCAAATCTTATATGTAAAGATTCTACAACAACCTTAGTTCTCTTATTAAAAATTATGTATGCCTTGCTATGGAGAGAATAGCCAAGAAAATGCCCTCATTAGATTTGACATCAAACTTGTCTAAGTTGTCTTTGGTGTTGAGAATGAAGCACTTATACCAAAAAACCTTAAAATATGCAATTATAAGTTTTTTATTTTAAAACAATTTAAATGGAGTCTTTTCTAATATGGGTCGAATAAGAGCTCTATTACAAATGTAGCAAGCAATATTAACTGCCTCAACCCAAAACATCTTAGGTAATGCTTTGTCACACAACATGGTCCTAGCCATCTCTTAAAGTGTGTAGTTCTTTTATTCCACAACACTATTTTGAGCTAGAGCACTAGGAAAATAAAAGTCATGCACAATGCCATACTCATCACAAAACTTTGAAAATTTCTCATTTTCGAACTCTTTTCCATGATCACTTCAAATCTTGATTATTTCAAAATCAGTTTGTTTTTTAATTATTTTACAAAACTTAACAAATTCATCAAAAGTTTTGGGCTTATTTGCAAGGAAAAACACCCAAGTAAATATTGAGAAATCATCTACCATGACAAATGCATATTTTCTTCTAACAAAACTCCTAGTTCTAGATGTATCAAACTGTAGACACCCCGATTTTGAGGTGACTCATGGATGAGCTTTCCAGATGTTGCTTTGGATGTAGCTGACCCCTAAACCAATCCTAAACCCATAGTAAGCCCGCAGCCCAACTAGAACTCCCGATAGGTAGGAGAGAGCACTTACCTAGCACACCTCCCTAGCACACCTACCTAGCACATTTACCTAGCACACCTAGCAGGCGCACATGCTAGGCGCACATACCCGACGCACATCTCAGGCGCCCAGCCGTTTCGCAGGCTGCGGGCTGCTGGCTTTCCACCTCCCATGGCTGTTACCTCTAGCAACGAATATGCCATGGAAACTTCCAAGCTTTTCATCTACGAGACTCCCTGCATTCCTATGAGTTACCCTTGAAAGTTCCCTATAAATAGACACCTATAGGTAGCCATTGGAGAGGATTAGAAAGATTGAAGACACAGAATTGCAACCAGAATTCTGCAGCTGTCCCTTTGAGTTCTTAGTTTTCCTCTTGCATCTAGAAATATCCTCAGTCCTTCCAAAGCATCAAGGAGCTTATTATCTTGAGTCTTCTTCGAAGGAACATCCAGGGCAAGATAGGCCTTCTCACTTTTCTCTTTTTATTTCTTATTCTTTTACATTGAAATAAGGCATGCTAAAAGCTTATATATGTTATGTTTTTCGTCATATATTCATGAGATTTCAGTAGTGATTTTGCTCATTCTTTTGTAAAATGTTCTCCATGTTAATCTATGCTCTCATTTGCAAGCATGCTTACCTTTCTTCTAGCATAAAAATCTGCACCATGTTTGTATATAAGCTGTCTTTTTCTTACTGTTTCTTTACACATGAATCAATGCTAAGCTTCTAAATGTTTAAATCATGCTGTAGAGATAGGATAGCCTGTTTGTGTTTGGGTAGGATTTACTCATATCATGTCTATTCCCTTGCATTTTGCATGTTTTCATACATGAACCCATCAACTCATTTTAGTTTTAAATACATGATTAATAAGATGGCTTTCGGTCATGTGCATCCCATCATGTTTTCAGCTTTTAACAATGGCATAAATCCATCTGCATTAGCATGAATCACCCATCTCTTTTCTGAAGTAGATTACGAATCAGATTGCAATCTGATCCAGATTCTCTGAGGCGCACAACTCAGGCGCACCAAACCAGAGCACCACTCTGGCGCACTAACCAGGTGCATCAGACTGGTCAGAGAGCAAAGCACTCACATTAGCATCTTTGTTTGCATGACTTTACGAAGGACTTCGAGCTTGATTCTTTCATTGTTGGTTCTTTGATATTCCAAGATTTCACATGCATGTTTTCGGTTTTAAACCAGATCGTTTTCTAATTGTTTTCTCCCTTTGGATATTCAGTCCTTGGCTAGAATCTGGTACGTTGGTTGCACTTTACTCCTACGTGGAGAACCTTGTGCATCAGCCCATGATCTAGTAGCATGGCTGAATCCTGCATCCCTCATTTAGCACAAAATAGGTGGAACCTTGTGTGAGGCTACCAGCCCTTGAGCACTGGGACCACAAATCATTGCATTTACATGTTTTTCCAAGTTTTACAAAGGGTTTTGCACTGCATACCTTTTCCA
>JAMKQA010063746.1:0-11851 GCA_024699735.1 Posidonia australis | reverse complement strand
AGATGGATGTTTGCTAAACCTGGATCATGCTCTAATCATGCTAATATGTATGCCATGACAAGACTGGATGGATGTGCAAGACAGTGTGAGAAAACTGCGAAGAAATCCACATGAATTGACAAAATCGCAAAAAAACACATGAAATAACGAGGTTTTGTTAAAGAACGCTTCTGAAAAACATAATGATATTAAAAAGATGACAAGCCAAGTCAACCCGAGTCCTCGAAATCATGAAAAAGTCGTGAAAGTCAAAAAGGGGAAAATAATCCGTGGTAGGGACAAATGTCGGCCTTCAGACCTGTTAATGTACAGCCCTGGGCGATGAAACCCAAATCAAATCAAAAATCTGAAATGTAGGATTAAAGCCAATCAAATCGGATATTAGATACGGGATTCTGAAGATAAAGTGGAGAAAGGAACCCATGAAGGAAAGGCATGAGATGCCGACTCGCTAAATGCAAATGTGAGGAAAAACGGATATGAAATGTACAGATAAATGCCTACGCGAAAGTGATGCATAGCCTAAGTTGTGTCAAAATGTGTGCCAAATGTCTAGAAGATGTTATTTACTGGAAACATGGAGGAGAAAATCGATAAAATGATGTAAACGCGATAAAGGACAAACATAGGGGTCAAAATGCAAAATTCACAGAAAGGAATGAGAAACTGGATGAAAAACCTACTCATGATATCTATCCTAACATGCAAATGATGGGTCCATTGTCATTGTAGCATAGGGATGTAAAAGCTGCACTTGGATAATTTCCTAAAAGTCAAGGTCTAAAGTGCAAAATTCATACATGAGTGCAAATGTGGCCAAAATGTAAAGCTAAGGATCAAATCTCAGTGAAAACATGATTTTTAAATGGGATCAATGATTAAATGCAGAATATGAGGCGAAATGAGTGAAAAATGTCCCAAAAACATGAAAGAAAACATTTAAAACCCTAAGTGATGGATTTAGAATTAATCTAAGGGTTAAAATGTAAATTTTATGCTTAGAATTGATTTATTGTGAATCCAAGGACTTTTCTGCAAAATCTCAGGGTCTGATTGTGATAAGAATGAGGCTTTTATGTTGGTTAATGCAATTATGAAGTTTCTTGAGGTTTAAAATGCAAAATGTACAAGGAAAACTCATTTTTTAAAGTTCTGGGGGTTTAATGTAAATTTTCAGGACCAAACTGTAAAGACAAATCCACTTTTATGATGGATAGTGTGATTTTTAAAGTATTCAGGGTTTAGATTGCAACTTTCCCAGAGAAAAAGCATTTTTAAAGATTTTAGGGGCTAAAATGAAAATTTCCAGGAGTCAAATGTGATGAAAACTCAATTTTAATGATTATCAGTGTGATTTTTAGAATATGCAAGGTTCAGAATGTAAATTTTACTTAGAAAAATCATCTTAAAAAGCTTTAGGGGCCTAAATGTAAATATTCTGGACCTAACTGTGATGAAACTATGTCCTAGGGACCTAGATGTTATAAAAACATGCATTAATGTGCAAATAATTAAAAGATGAATTATTCAGGGGGCCACATTCCAGAAGGTGCCGTCGACCTACCCTCGCTGGTGTCTTCTTCGGCAACGGCGGGTTGCCACAGCAGCACGTTTGAAGGCCACGGTTTGATGTGGTGGCGATCGGAGGTGCTTTGGAGGACTCTGGGGATGCTCTGGGGCTAATGGCGAGGTCCGGGGAAGCCTGGAGTGTGCCTCCCACCTCGTGCTCCGGCGACGAGAACGACGGTAGTAGACACGGCGTTGCAGTGGTGGGGCACTCGAGTGGCGGCTGCGAGGGCACTTGGTGGTCCACGGGGATGCTTTTGGAGGCTTGGGTGCGACGCAGGCATGACCACGGTGGCTTGCCCGCTCGGTGGTTCTAGTGGCATCGTCAACGGCAGTGGCAGCAGCGACGGGTCGCGCTGAGTTCGGTAGATCGGGCTCGGGCTGTGGAGCCTCTCTCTAGAGTAGAGGCAGGCTCGAGGAGGAGGAGTGGGAGGAAGGCCCCTGGGGCCTTTCCTGCAGCAGGTCGCCGGTGGTGGTGAACCCACCACCGGAAGGGGGGTGACGGCGTGCGGGGAGCCTAGCTACACTGTGGCACGTCCCAGAAGCCTGAAGAATCTACGAGGGGCATACTCTAGATCGAAGAAGAAGGGAAGGGATGTTACATGAGTGGCTGTTCCCACAAACTCCGGCGATAGGTCGACCGCAACGTGCACCTCCGGCGAGGCACTGGTGGCTGTCTAACGGCTGATGGAAAATCGGATTGGATGCTCTGGCTGGGCTTTAGGCTTGCTTGAAGGGAGGCTCGAAGGTTTGAAGAGGGTCTCAAGGTTTGAAGCTTTCTCAAAAAAAAAAACTCTTCCTCGTCGATGGCAAGACCCATTATACTCCGGCAAGGCTTTTCTCCGCCGCTGATCCTCCTCCCTTCAGCGAATGAATGCTGCTGGATTGGGCGTGAGCTGGAGGAGGTTGGCCAAAGATCACGGAGGCTGAGATCTGCTCCGGATTCCTCAGGATTGCTCGTCGGAGTTCTTGCCGGAAAAATAAGGTCGTTGGAATTATTTTTGACTTTTCTAAAGTTTTGAATTGAATAGTGTTGGGCTTAGAGTTTTGGGATTTTTGTTTCGATTTTATTTTGGGATTTTTTGGGTTTTTTAGGGTTTTAATTTTAGGATTTTAATTGGGCTTTATGGGTTTAATTTAATTTCTTAATTTTGTGATTTAAGGTTTAATTAGGGTTTCAATTAGCTTAGGCTTTTTTGTTTTATGATTTTTTAGAAATTTTTTAGGGTTTTGATTTTAGGTTTTAAATTAGGGTTTTGAATCTTAATTTAGGCTTTTTATTTATGTTTTACGATTTTAATTAAATTTGTGATTAAGGTTTAATTAGTTGGTTTTAATTAATTATTTTAGGTTTTCTTATTTTATTTTGTTTTGGGATTTTTACTTTTAAGGGTATTAATTTAGGATTTTGTGAATTAAATATGATTTTCAATTTTGGGAATTAGGGTTTGGTTAATTGACATGAAATTACGGTTTCGAATTTTAATTAGGGTTTATTTAGGGATTTTTGGATTTTAAATTAGGGTTTATGGGTTTATTTAGTTTTTTGTGTGTATTTATTTAGGGTTTATAGCTTAATTAGGGTTTTGAATTTTATTTAATTAGGATTTCTAATGTATTTTGACTTTAATTGGGGTTTTCACTTATTTACTTTGATTTTTAAATGATTTAATTTGATTCAAGCTTGAATTAGGGTTTTTGCCTTATTTATTGGATTTTAATTGGATTAATTGTGGATTTTAAATGGATTTTACTTGATTAGGGTTTTATTTGATTTTAAGTGGGTTTTAAATGTATTTAAGTGGGTTTTAAAATTGATTTTAAGTGGATTTAATTTCATTTGTTTCATTTCAAGTTTAATTGGGTCAGAGTGAGCTAACGTGGGCCAAATTGGGCTAGGGTTTTGGGTGGTCGCAACCAGAGCATCATCCAGAGGAGCTTGATGCCAAGTGACCTCAAAATTGGGGTATCTACACCAGGAAAGTGTGCCAAGGAAAAACATCAGAATGCCATGCAGTGCCATATCTTGTAATATGATGGATTCCAGAATATCATGCAATGCAAAGTCCTTGCAAACTCAAAAATGCAACTTAAATATCTATGAAAATCCATGCATGAAAAGATAACATGGATCTTGTGCTCAAAGGCGATACCCCTCACACAAGATCACACCCTTTTTATGCCAAATAAAGACAACAAGAACCAGTCATACTATCTGGATCATGGACTGATGCATAAGAATCTCCATATAGAAGTCCATGAGGCAATCAACCTACCAGATTTCAGTGATGAGCCAAACATGCAAAGTGCAAAATTCTTAAAAACAGTATCATCTTAAGGTGAAAACATGCATGCAAAGACATGTAATACCAGAGAATCAACACTGGGAAGATCAGAGTCAAAAGCACCCGGGAAACCATGCAGATTATGATGCAAACAAGGTGATTTGCACTCTAACCAGACTGGTGCACCAGAGTGGTGCTCTGGTAAGGTGCGCCACTCTGGTATGCCACTTTTTTGTGCCAGAATGGTGCTCCCCAGAAACCCTGAATCAGACTACAGCCTGATTCAGAATCTAGTCCAGATTTCAGAAATCAATGACTTTTTCTTTAACCCAGATCAGTTATACAGATAATAAGTGATAGAAACATGATGAGATACAAACAAATGAAAGTCTTTTATCACTAGTTTCAAATCATGCCAAATCATAGGTTGATGACTACATACATGCTTAGGATTCTAAAGAATATGTATGAGTTAATAAGGTCAATAAATGATAAACACATAGAAAGCATATTAGCTATTGATATGAGTGCATGAATCATGATTCTCTATGTGAAAGAAATAGAGATGAAAGACAACTTTGCAGCATAAAATCAAATTATCTATGAAGTTTATGACATGCTTTATAAATAAAAGAAGGAAGATGAACCTACCTTGCCCAAGGTGTTCCTTCTTAGAAAACTCAAGATAATACTTCCTGGTTGCTTTGGGGAGGCTGAAGATGCTCTTAGAAGGCCAAGATATTCTCAAAAAAGTGAGAGAGACTTGATGGAGTAAGTGGATAGCTTGCTCAGGATTAACCAAGTGTGCCAAATGGTTTCCAATGGGGACCTTTTATAGAACTCCACAAGGGTAACTCCCATGGGATGCAGACAACCTCGCAAACGAAGAGCCTGGCGTAGATTCGTAGGGAATATCCACTAGCGAGGGTTACAAGCACGGGAGATGGAAAGCCAGCAGCTAGCACTCTGAAAAGTGGTTGTGCGCCAGCTTGGTGCGCCAGGATAGTGCTCCAGATAGGTGCGCCACCTTAGTGCTCTAGCTAGGTGTGGCACTATAGTGCTCCTACTCGGTGCTCCAATCAGGTGCTCCACATTGGTGCTCTCCACTAGCTACCTGAATTGCTAATTGGGCCATAGGCTTGTGGTCGGTTTGTGCGATAATCTCTAACTAGTTAAAAATGTCAAATAGGATTCAAAAGTGGTTGAACTTCCTGCATCCAAAGCAACATTTGGAGAGTTTACCTATGAGCCACCTTAAAATCGGGGTGTCTACAGATGCCGCTCCCTAAGCGAGGTCGAGGGACGGAGGGAACCGAGACCGATGCTCATGGTTGACAAGATACCCCCATTTTGAGGTTGTGGAGGAATGGTGTTTGCTGTAGGCATTATGTCACTTATCCGGTGGATGCACCGAAAGTCATGACTTGTTGCCAAATGAAAATGCAAAATGCATGCGATTGCTGATCTAAATGCTGGAAATGCGTGATGCCAATGCAAGATGCAAATGCAAGACTCGATGCTTAATGCTAACATAGATAATATGAGTAATGAGTGCTTGTAAGGCGATGCAATGCTGATGCTAATGCTGAAGTAAAAAGGCAGAAAACAAAGAAATCCTGCGCACAAAGGGAACCACTAGTAGGAAAATGATAAGTTGTCGAATTCATCAGCTGGATTATTGAGGTTATCAACCTGAGGAGGAGGATATGACAAGTCATCTAAGTCTCGTCAACCCGAACGCCAGACAACATGATGGTTGTCAACCGAGTAGTTGGGGATACCAGCCCAAAGAAAAGGGGCGTGACAAACATACTATTTGTCAAACAAGAAAGAGAACCCTGTCCGCACAAACCAAGGGCAAGTAAAGGGATTTCGCGCCTGCGAAAACCCAAGGGAAAGGAGAAGGACCTTGACCGCCCGGTCAAAGGTCAAGCAAAAGGATTTCGCGCCTGCAAAAATCCAAGGAACCGGATATGACCTTGATCGCCCAGTTAAAAGCCAAGGAAAAGGATCTCGCGCCTGCGAAAATCAAAAAATAAAGGGATAAGGACCTTGATTGCTCGGTCAAAAGGTCAAACAGTTGGATTTCGCGCCTGTGAAAATCCAAGGAAAAGGATATGACCTTGACTACTTGGTCAAACGGTTAGCAGCTGGATTCCGTGCCTGCGAAAATCCAAGGGAAAGGATATGACCTTCACCGCCCGGTCAAAAGGTCAACGACTGGATTCCGCACCCGCGAAAATCCAAGGGAAAGGAATGACCTTGACCGCCTGGTCAAGAGGTCAAACAATTGGATTTCGCGCCCGCAAAAATCCAGGGAAGGGAATGACCTTGACCGCCTGGTCAAAAGGTCAACTGCTGGATTTCGCGCCTGCGAAAATCCAAGGAAGGGCTAGATCTTGACCGCTTGGTCAAAAGGTCAACGTTGGATTTCACGCCTGCGAAAATCCAAGGAAGGGGACCCTAACCGCCTGGTCAAAAAGTCAACTGCTGAATTTCGCGCCTGCGAAAATCCAAAGAAGGGGACCCTGACCACCTGGTCAAAAGGTCAACCGCTAGATTTCGCGTCTGCGAAAATCCAAGGAGAAAGGTAAGACCTTGACCACTCGGTCAAAAGCTGATTCTGACCGCTTGGTTAGAAGCCAAAGAAAGGATCTCGTGCCCATGAAAATCCAAGAAGAAGGGGTCGAAGGATCTCATCCGTTTGGAAGGAGAATCCGGAAAAACGAAAAGTGATAATCCCTGGATTGTCCCCCAGGTAGGAAATTGGCTGTAACTGTGCTGGATCTCGTGTACTTGTTGTTGATGTTGTGGTACAGAAACTGGCGTTCTTGCTGAGATGCATGTACAATCTCCTCTGAAGGAACCTTGCTGGAATTTTCGATCTAACGTGGCATTACTTGAGGTTTTTGCAAAAGGTGAGGGCTTATTTGCAATTTCCCAAAACCTGAGGGCTTTATTGCAAATTTCCCAATCATGACAACTTTCTGATTGTTGTATTACCATTGTGCTGTGATATTCGATATTCTGATGTATATCAACAAATGTCTGCTTCAAACAAAACTTCCCACATCCTTTGTGGAATATTCTGCAAATTTAAGAAATGTAGGGGGTTTTCTGCAAATTAACCCATCTGGTGCATTTTCTTGACACTGTATATTCTGCTCTTGAAGTGCGTGCTGTGAAGTGCTAAGGACTGAAACACAATTTTCACTGCCATTTTGCATTTTAAACCTCGACTATTAAATTATTTACAAGAAGGTCCTACTAGATAACTATCATAATTGCCAAGGTACATTCTGTTCCTACTTCTTGGGATTGCAATTGAGCTTATGTTGCATGGCTCTTCTTCATTGTTTTGTCTTTTCGTTGATTTGATTTTCTTCCCTTCCAAAGCAACATACATATATATATGCTTTGATTTTTTCTCTTTTAATTACTCCTTAATGTGCGTTCTCCTTCACCTTGCTCCCATTTCTGCTTTTCTTCCCACACGAAACCCATCTCTTCTCCCTCTCTTCTCTTCATCTCTTCTCCCATTCTCTCCTGCCCTCTCATCTCTTCAAGGTAGTGGCGTTTTGGTGGTGCGGCGACGAGGTGCTCGAGGCTGGTGCGGTGGTCCGGTGCGTCGATGTGGTGCGGCGGAGGCTAGGTGCAGCGGAAGTGCTGATCGGCGGCGGCATGGACTGCACTCTTCATGATTGGCTGGACAGAGGCTCGCCAACGGAGGTATCTCGATATCCCTCTCTTTGATCTTGCTCTTGCCTGGGCTTGCATTTCCTCTTGTGGTGGCCGAACGGATGGGTTTGGTGGGGATCAGTGGCTGTTTCGGCGAAGGGATGCGGCGAGTTGGCTGTGTGGTGGGTTCCGGCGGATCGAGCCGCGCGGTGGCGGGCTGGCAGTGTGGCGATGATGGGTCGGCTGTGTGGTGGTGATGGGCTGATTGTGTGGTGGTGCGGGTTGGCCTTATGGTGGTGATGGGTTGAGTGTGTGGTGGTTGTTGGCCGTGCGGTGGCGGGTTGAAGCGGTGATGGTTGTTGGCCGTGAGGTGGTGGTGGGCTGATTGTGTGGTGATGGAATGTTGGCCGTGAGGTGGTGGCAGGCTGATTGTGTGGTGGTGCGGGTTTAAGTAAAAAGTTTGCTGTCATATTGATTGAACTGCCATACTGCTTTTCTTTACCATTTAAAATGTAAATCCATCACAAACTGCTTTGAATCAGTATTGGCCGTTTTAAAACACCTATCTACTGACCCATACTTGAGAAAAATAATAGCTCACCCAGAATGTTTCATTTCAGCCTTTCATAATAATAGTAGCATGTTTCAACTTATAAGCACAAATAGCAAGAGCATCAATATTGTCACATAATTCTCACATTTCCATGTAATTACTTGCTTAAGATTTGGGTTATTCCATGATGCTAATCTGTAACTGCATGCCTACTTTATCTGCATTTCTGCCACCATGTGCCATAGTGCTTTAATTTAAATGCTATGCCTTTTCTATTCTGCCAATGGATGTAATGCCACGTTTGACTTCGACTTGGACTCTATTATGCTTAAATGTTCTGCATTTGTCATGCCTACTGCTGCTGTTTAACTCTTAATTCGGCTTTTACCCTTTTTTGCAGGATGACCCAGTTCCCGAGGAGAGAACCCCACAACCTTCCCAGGACATGCCATCTAGTTCTCGTCCCCAGCGGCAGGGTAGTTCCTAGAGGTCACAGGCATCTAGTAGCTCGACTCCTGCCGTCTCTATCGAGGTATGCCTGTAGACACCCTAATTTTTCCCAATTTTGCAGGACGAGGGTCTGGTGGCTAAGCTCAAACCCTTTTCAGGCCATTTGATTCATGGAAGCCCATTTGAGTCCATTTAGCCTCTTTGGACCCAATCAACCCTGATTGAGCACACTTGGGCCCACAAGGCCCATTTAAGCCCATTTGGTCCATTTGGACCCACCTAGGCCCACATAAGCCCATGGAGGCCTATGAAGCTCACAAGGCCCACATAAGCTCAATGAGCCCAAAGCCCACAAAGGCCCACCATGAGTAACTTAGCCCATTCCTCACATTATTTCTCCCCCTCCACATTTATTAACCATTTACTCATTTTTTACCAAGATTACATGAGATATTCTCTTTGAATCCATCCTTTTCTTCACCAATCTCCCACGAATTTAGCCTCAAGTCATCCTTCCTTACTGGGCTCAGCCTCCAGATCGTTTCATCACCAGTCCAGTAAGCCAGTAGCTCCCCAAGCTACCTCAGCCGTTGGATCAACCGCCGGCAGCCACTGGATGTGCCGCAGCAAGCTTGGACCGTCGTTGGCCTCTGTCGGTGCGCAAGGGAACAGAGCGGAGCGCGTGGGGGACAGCCGTTGGCTGTCTGCTGAGTTGGCGTAACGGCGGTCGGAGTTGTTGCCATTTTGTTACAGTGTTGGGTTCACCTATAAATGGAGAAGCAGAGCTCGCGTCCGAGAGGATTCAGAACTTTTGCTCCACCGCAGAAGACAATTTAGAGCGAGAGAGAGAGAACCAGAGTGCCAGAGCGTCGCGCAGAGGAACAGAGCCAGTCGTCGTTCCAGAGCTCCGGCGAGGCAACTTCAGCCAGGTACACACAAATCCTCTCTTATTAGTCTGAATTGTCGATCTCTAGGCCTTCCTTCTCATCCCGGAGTGTTTCCAAGGGATCCAGAGTGATCCCTTGGCTAACGGAGCTCCGTCGTGCCCCGCCGTCGCCAAACTCCGGCGACAGAGGTAGGGGGCAATCTAGGACGTTTCCTGGACCCCTGAGCCTTCTCTCCTCCTCCTCTGGTCTTCCTAGAGCTTGTCGTGCCCTGCTGTTGCCGTTCCGCCGCTCCCAGTAGCTCGCGCGACGCCCGCCAGAATAGCGCTCTGATCTCGCCGTCGCCGGAGAAGACGACAGGATCCAGAGCAGCCTCCAACCTCCCGCGCCCCTCCATTGGTCCGGACACCATCCTTCATGCCCCGCAAGCACTCCCGAACCTCTAGATCCGCGTCACGAACACTGAATCGTCCCAGAAACGCCTCTCGCCGGAGGAAGCCGCGGCGACAACGGTCAGGCCACCACCTCGCTCCACCAACCTTCACATCGCTCCGGAAGGGTCCCCACAGCATCCTGTAGCCACCAAGAGCCTTAGAACACCGCTCCTTAGCCTCCGGAGAGCTCCTTCTTCCCCGACGCCGTCGCTGGAGCACCTCGAGTACGAGGTAGGTGGGAGGCCCGTTCCCACCGTTGGATTGTCCATCCACTCCGTTGGATGTCTTCCTCTCCTCTCCTTCTTGCTTCCTGTGGAGTCTGATCTCAGATCGGACCACGGGAAGGCCTTGTTTGCCCTCCTTCAGCGGTCGTCGGTGGCGAGTTCCGTCGCCAGCAACCGTCGTCTCTTTTTTCAGTTTTAAAAACTTTTAAACTTTTATTTTAAATAAAATCTAGAGTTTATGTTTTTCTAGCAAATATGTCCTTCTAGAATTACTTTCTGGTCCTTTTATTACATATAGGTCCTGCACTCACTTTTCTAAAATGATTCGAATAAAGTTTTAACTGAAAATATTACATGTTTTACCCTGAACATTTAAAATAATGTTTTCTGAGTTTAAACCTTTAATAGAAGCCCCCAAAGTCTTTGAAACATGTTTTATTTCAGACATTTTGATAAAAGGACCCTGCACTTTCATAAAAACTTCCTGCAAGTTCATTTTCTCTGTGAAAATTGCATGTAAGACCCTACACTTTCTCAGAATGTTTCTGACAGTTCATTTTACAATAAAAATTGCATTTAAGCCCTTGCATGTTTCAAAAACTCTCTGGATAATTGTTTTTTGTTGGTTAAATTGCATGTCAGTCCTCATACTTCTCTGAAACTTTTCTAGAAGCATGTTTTCACTGGAAAAATTGCATTTAGGCCCCTGTGTTTTACAGAAAACTTTCAGAAGGCTTATTCTGCTGTGAAAATTGCATAAAACTCCCTGACTTTGTTTCAAAACATTTTAGAAACATGTTTTCATGGTTTAATTGCACTTTAGCCCTCTATTTTACTAAATTTCTTCCTGAATGCTTTGGTTGCTTGGTATTTTGCAGTTTAGCCCCTGTGCTTTATTGTAATTACTCTGATTTGCTGTTTTCAGGGGTAGAATGATGGTTTTGCCCTTGAATCATTTCTGAGTATTTTCCTTGCATTTATAGCTAGATTTTGTGCTGATTTGACATACATTACATGCATTAGTGGGTAAATTGCATTTTAACCCCTAGAGAACTTCATTTTGCACTAGGGAGCATATTTGACCCCAGATTTCTTCATGCTTGCATGGAATGTGTTTTCCCATGTGTTTTCGCTGATTTGGGCTTCCGGACTCCGATTTTCCTCGGATTTAGGCTTTTTGCATAAAACCCCCTGCATTCTTCAGATTTGCATTCACACTTGCATTTTGCATACTTTTCACATCTTTTTGCACTATTTTTTCCATCCTGGCTTGGTGCACGCTTTCTAGCTATGTTCTGAGCTTAGTCTTTATCTCGTTTTCCAGGTTTTCCTCGGTTTTCTGCGGTTTTCACCTGTTTTGGTTTTCCATCGCCCGAAGGCGTACAGTAAAAAGGCTTACAAAGCCGACATGGTCCCGAAACAAGGATTATTTTCCTCTTTTTTGATTTTATCAGATTTCCGCTGTTTTGCGAGATGCTTTCCGAGAATTTCACGATTTTCCTCATCGACCAAGGGCGTACAGTAAAGCGGCATTAACAATGCCTACATTTGACCCTCGGATTAACTTTTTCCTTTGATTTCACTTCTCATTAACTTGGCATGTTTTCAGTCACATTCATGCATGAGCATATAAAATAAGCAAGCACGCATTTAGCAGACCATAGACAGTAGGAAGCCTGGAAAGACCGAGTTTTCTCGGGCGTATGGGGGTGCCTAACCCCTTCCCCATGCGTAACCAGAATCCTTACCCTTTCTCTGGCCCGCATTCATCTTGCAT
>JAMKQA010063738.1:0-10350 GCA_024699735.1 Posidonia australis | reverse complement strand
GATTGTTGTAAATATGTCTTGAATTATGTTGTTTGTTTAGGGTTAGTTTGGTCATTTGACCATTTAGGTGCCCTAGTATTTAAGTAGGCTAAGGCACAAATCATGTAACCTCTTTTGGCATTCGTGTAACCCTGTTTTGTCTCCAATGGAATAGAGAGAACTCCTCCCTCTTCTCTCCAGGCTAGGGTTTCATGTGAGGTTCTCTGTGGAGGAGCCTTGGGTGTGCTTGCTGGTGATTGCCCATTCGATTTCTTCTTCTCCACTCGGCACAACAAGTCCAATTATGGTAAATGTTTTCAAATGTTGACAAGCACCTTAGAGCAGATCAAGATACCTTCAAATGTTGGTCTCCCATGAAGGCTTGTGTTTTTTCATGATTATATTTTTCTCTTGATAACTATGTTGATGTCATTTTTGTTTCATGTTATGATGACTTTGTTTCTTTTTTAAATGCAGGTATATATCACATCTTCTGTAGAGTTTCTTCTGAGCTTGTTTGCACCAAACTTTTTCAAATACTTGGATGTTCGGTATGTATCATATCGACAATGGAATGAGCAGAATGTAGATTTTGATACAATACAAATTGTAGGTCGTGGTTTTACTTGGTTTACTCACTTCTACTAAGGTCGTGGTTTTACTTGGAAGCTAGTGCTTTTTTTTTCTTCTGTGGGGAATGTCATGGCAGAATTCACTTCTACTAAGATCTTTTTCAGTGGAATAATTTTCAGTGCTTTAAGTCTTCTTGGAAGTTCAACTCACCAAGCTTGACTAATCCCATCTCAATATTGCATTTCAGGTTAAACATAAATTTATGGTGGCTACGGTGGTTAGAAAGAAATTGAAGCATTTTCCTTGAATCTTAAGTAAAATATTTGAAGTGAAAGTGTAAAAGTGTGATGATTGATGTATGGGACTGATGTAATGCCTAAAAGTGTTTGGATCCTGACTTTTGTTTCTTGATATACTCGTTTTATTGTAGCTTTTTCGTTGTATCTTGTTGGATCAATTTTTTGCAATTGGCATGAGTGAAATGGTGTTTCCAGTTCAAGAATTGTTTCTAGTTTAGGAATTGTTGCAATGTGCATTATTACTAACTACATATTATTATAGATTATGAAGGCCTAATATATGGAGGAAGTTAAATTTGTCATTTCCCCAATACATGAATTATGGAGGAAGTTTGTTGGATATAGAAAAATAGCATCAAAAACATGTTTTAAGACAAAATGATAAGATATAAATTGATTAGTACTTACAAGTCTTTTTAGTCATTTTATTTTTTTAAATATGTTTTATTAAATGGTTAAACTACAAACCGAACCGAACCAAATCGATCTTCAATGGTTCGGTTCGGTTTGGTTCGGTTTTAATAGATACAATGGTTCGATTTGATTTGAAAATTGTTCAAACCAAACTATATGGTTTGGTTTGTGGTTTTGTCTCAAACCGAACCAAACTGAACCAAACTGAACTGTGCCCACCCCTAACCACGTCGAACAGTCGGAGTCAGTTAATTTATGCTACCTTAAAAAGTACTATCAGTGATCATAAACATTGTGTCCTCACTTTGCGACACTGACATCTTTCTCCGTGCATGCATGAATTCATTTTATCAATTTTCTTCTGCATCCATGTAGCCTTGCATCTCAGCACGTGTTAACTCCCATTCAGCATACACATATATAGGCAGATAATTGGCATCATCATCACATGCATGGATCTTAGCCCGGTGATGATAAGCAGAATAAGCTTGCCAATGTTGGGAATGCGTAGCACCTCCTCAGGTAGATACTATTTAGGTAACCTAGGGAGTGAGGGAGCCACTTTCATCATGAATTGAGCGAAGTATCTAAGCCGCTCAAGGACCCTACACCTCCTAGAGGGAGATAAAATGTTAGGAGCGAGAATGAGTGTGTGAGAAATAAAATAAAAAAATGTATATATTTATGAAAGGACATAAAAGAATTTGGAGACAGAAGTTGCAGATAGAAGTCGGCCTTAACGAGAGAGGCGTGACGTGTAGCACTATCCCTACAATTTATCTTGGAGAGGAGTCAGAGTGAATACCTGGAAAACATGTTCCAAAAAGGGCCTAGCCAACCCTTTAAACAGCAGTAGCTCCCCACCATAGATTAGGTACCTATTACCTCCAAGCCAGGGATAGGGCGAACCCACATGCATATGAGGGAGAAAGAATAAAGAAAATAAAATAAAAAGAAGGGGTGTGGTCCAATGGGGTTTGGAATGGAGCCTAGGACACAATATTGCATTTCGAGAGAGCCACCCAAAAAAACTAGGGGCTTGGATAGAGTCTCGTGAGGATTGGAGCTACCATTCACTTGTATACATGACAACAAACCTTCCAATGCATGCATTCTCCTCATAAACATCACCTTAAAGTGTCGCAGAGACTAATCTGACTCTTTTAGCTGAGACATGTTAACAGTTTCAGCCTAAGAGGATCAGGAGGACATTGCCTAAACCAGGGGCATGCAAGCTGCTCTTATTGGTTAAGGCCATTTATGTCAAACCAGGGGCATGCAAGCTGCTCTTATTGGTTAGGGTCATTTATGTCAAACCAAGGGCATGTCAGTTGTTCTATAGTTAGACACATTGAGCCAGTGCTCGACCAGGGGTATGCAAGTTGCTCTTATTGGTTAGGGTCATTTATGTCAAACCAGGGGCATGTCAGCTGTCTTATGGTTAAACATACTAAGCCAATACTCGACCAGGGGCATATCAGCTGCTCTATAGGTTGAGGATCCTTGTAATCTACCCGAGCGGCATTCCAACTACCTCATTTGGTTTCTTAAGCACCTTATGTTGGCACAGTCACCAAACAATCCCAATCATCAAGGTTTGATGGATGTCTCTCATTTTCGTTTGGCACCTGGTCAAGGCCGGTTGATAACCAGGATCTCTTGCTGGGGCTATGCAAAAGATTTAGTCTGTTCAATAGTTTGCTATTTGGTCAATTGTAACGTTCAGCTTTGGGCTAGTCTCTTTGATTTTCAGCACCATTCACGTTGCACCTTTTATCTGTCTGCATTAGACTTTACAAAATGTTGTTGAATGGAACAAAGTTGAAACCTGTTTCTAAACCAGTGTTTTGAGCATGTTCTGTAGGAGATCGTTTGCCCTTTCTGGTGAGGCTTGAGTCAAGGAAAGCTGAAACACCCAATTGACCATGGGTTTCCCCACAATGGTCATACCTATGTGCTGCTTAGAAGTTCTCCAAGCATGGATTGGGAAACTAATAAAAAGTGATGGCGATAAGTTGCGGATTTGGGGTATCTCCTCAAAGTTTCTGGATATCGCAAAGGTGGAGGTTTCTCGATACTTCCTGTGTGCAGCGGCTCGATTCTGGAAGCCAGTTCATCACGTGTTCTGCTTCAGGAGAGTCAAATTGACTCCTACCTTGGAGGAGGTCCATAGTGTGTGTTGTCTGCAAAAGTTCCTAGGATCTACCATCTTTATGCGGCACAACGGATATTCCTCAGTCTCAAGTGAGCTGACTGGCCTATCAACTAGCGATTGTGGTCGTCAACTTATTTGTTTAGATGGACATTCTCCCATGTTATAGCTGACTTACTTTGACAAGGTGGTCGGAATGCACACCTTTTTGAGCGATGAGCTATGGTTAAAAGGCTTTGTTGTCTGCTTCCTAGGAGAATTGGTTTTCAGCCATGGTCGGATGGTTGTAAGCATTGAAGTCGCTGAGATTGCTTTGGCAGTTGTCACTCGTCTAGTAGACTTGGCTCCAGTGATCCTGGCAGAAACTTATCGGGCTTTAGACCGGTCACTGCGACGCTGCCAGCACTTCTATGGTTGCGGAGCTTTTGTACAAGTATGGTTGGCTGCTCATCTAGGGGTGGAAATCTTACGCCCACAACGTTCGGCCTTTGAATCCTACTGTCAAAGAGGTCATGCTCGCACGCTCACCTCGGTTCACTAAGAATAGGAGCGATTGGAGAATTTGACAGAAGACAAAGTCTTCTGGCGCATCATTCCTTCGACCACTTATAACTTTGAGGTCTTCTTCAATCCAGCCGATATGTAGCTTATCATCCTGCCAGGGCTGACTGGTGGAGTTGAGTATCACTCAATCCGTGTGATGTGGAAGTTTGGCTATCAGCAAAATTCCAAGAGTACCCTCTGAGTTCCTATGCTATGACTAAGGAGCTATCTCGCTTACTTAGTGGCTTCATACGACCGAAAGATCTCCCAGTCATAGAGGGGAAGGATTGCACAGCAGAATATGAAGCCAAAGTTGAAGAAACATGGCCAATCTGCAGCGTTGCTCCGAGCCATATGCGTTTTACCAAAGCTCAAGGCTCGAAGAGATCCAGGGATGACGCAGACTCTTGATATTTGCGTTATGCTTCTGGTTCATTACAAGTTGAAATGCATGTAATCACTGCATTGACTGCTGTAATAAAATTCATCGGAGCACTTTTGGTCGGCTTGCTTACTTACTTATGGTTGATGCAGAGTAGGAATCGCCATTACGACCACATGTGCTTAACTGGTTTAGGATTCTGCTTTTTTCTACCTACCGACTTGGCGTTGGGGATCACTCAGATAATAGTCGAGAATCTCGTTTTATTGCCTAGTCCTGGACGAATAAAGTCTTCACGAACATCTGTACCAGGTAGGGCAGAATCCAGCCTGCTTTGTTGGACTTGCCCTAGTTGAGCAAGTCCGGTTTTCTTCTAGACCTTGGACGAGGTCTAGGTGTTCTTGTCCCAGATTTGCTCCAAAAAGACGAATCTCGACAATATCTACTCTGCTGGACTCGTTCTAATTGAATAAGTCTTGCTTGCATTCTCCTCTAGGCCTCATGCGAGGTCGAGAGCATATCCCGCTTGGTAAACTCTTCCCACCTCGGCTGACAAGTCTGATATTCTGTCATGCTCTTGCGGAGCGGGCTGATAACCCTAACTATCCGGTAATGAGTCCATCAACTCACCTTTGGGCTGATATCCGAAACTATCCGATTGGCATTCGTCAACTTGCCATCTCTCGGTTGATAAGTCCAAAACTTGCCATCTCTCGGTCGATATGTTCGAAACTTGCCATCTCCCTGTTTGCATCCGTCAACTTATCATCTCTCGGTCGGTAAGTCCTAAACGTGCCATTTTCTCTCCAGTCGGTAAGTTTGAAACTTGCCATTTTTCCTTCTTGGTCGGTAAGTCCTAAACTTGCCACATTCCCTCCAATCGGTAAGTCCGAAACTTGCCATATTCTTTTCTTAGTCCGTAAGTCTGAAACTTACCATTTTCCCTTCGATTAGTAAGTCCGAAACTTGCCACATTCCTTGTTGGTCGGTAAGTCCTAAACTTGCCATATTTCCTTCTTGGTCGGTAAGTCCGAAACTAGCCATTTTCTCTTATTGGTCGGTAAGTCCTAAACTTGCCATTTTCCCTTCTTGGTCGGTAAGTTCTAAACATGCCATTTTTTCGTTCTTGGTCGGTAAGTCCGAAACTTGTAATTTTCCCTTCTTGGTCGGTAAGTCCGAAACTTGTTATTTTTCCTTCCTGGTCAGTAAGTCCAAAACATGCCATATTCCCTCCGGTCGGTAAGTTCGAAGCTTACCATATTCCCTTCCTGGTTGTAAGTCTGAAACTTACCATTTTTCCTTTTTCGTCGGTAAGTCCGAAACTTGCCATATTCTCTTCTTGGTTGGTAATTCCTAAACTTGCCATCTCTTGGTCAGTAAGTCCTAAACTTGTCATCTCTCGGTCGGTAAGTCCTAAACTTACCATATTCCCTTCTTGGTCGGTAAGTCCGAAACTTGCCATTTTTCCTTCCTAATTGGTAAGTCCGAAACTTGCTACATTCCCTCCAGTCGGTAAGTCTGAAACTTGCCATTTTCCTCTCTTGGTCGATAAGTCCAAAACTTATCATATTCCTTTTGGTCGGTAAGTCCGAAACTTGCCATATTCCCTTCTTGGTCGGTAAGTCCTAAACTTGCCATCTCTCGGTCAGTAAGTCCTAAACTTGCCATCTCTCGATCAGTAAGTCCTAAACTTGCCATTTTTCCTCCAATCGGCAAGTTCGAAACTTGCCATTTTCCCTTCTTGGTTGGTAAGTCCGAAACTTGTCATTTTCCCTTCTTGGTCGGTAAGTCCGAAACTTGCCATATTTCCATCTTGGTCGGTAAGTCCGAAGCCTACCATTTTCCCTCCAGTCGGTAAGTCTGAAGCTTGCCACATTCCCTTCTTGGTTGATAGGTCATAAACTTACCATTTTCCCTTCTTGGTCGGTAAGTCCCAAACTTGTCATATTTCCTTCTTGGTCGGTAAGTCCGAAACTTACCATTTTTCCTTCGATCGGTAAGTCCAAAACTTGCCACAATTCCTTCTTGGTCGGTAAGTCCGAAACTTGCCACATTCCCTTCTTGGTCGGTAAGTCCTAAACTTGTCATTTTCCCTTCTTGGTCGGTAAGTCCTAAACTTGTCATTTTCTCTTCTTGGTCAGTAAGTCCGAAGCTTGTCATATTCTCTTCTTGGTCAGTATGTCTGAAACTTGCCATTTTCTGTTCTTGGTCGGTAAGTCTGAAACTTGCCATTTTCCCTTCTTGATCCGTAAGTCCTAAACTTGCCACATTCCCTGCGATCAATAAGTCCGAAACTTGCCACATTCTCTTCTTGGTTGGTAAGTCTTAAACTTGCCATACTCCCTTCTTGGTCGGTAAGTCCTAAACTTGTCACTTTCCCTTCCTGGTCGGTAAGTCCTAAACTTGCCACATTCCCTTCTTGGTCGGTAAGTCTTAAACTTGCCATATTCCCTCCAGTCGGTAGGTCCGAAACCTACCATGCCCCATTCAATTCTTGCTCAGAGAGTTTGGTATCGATGGTGCCCCCTTTGGCCGTGCTCCAGATGGAGTACACCAGCCTCCTTCCATGGATCGATACCCTAGACTGTCCGATGGACACCTCTCAAAGTGTCTATTCTGTTGGTTAGCAGGTCCAGTATCCTGTCGTGTCCCCTTGCTCTTAGATTGGTAGCCCGAAATACCCGATTGACAACCGTTACAATGTCTGGAGCGGGCTGATAACCCAAACTATTTGGTCCACGAGACCGTTAAGTTTGTACCCTTTGTTTTTTCAGTGAGTGTTCGGGAAGCAACAATCTCCTCCTCCTTTCTCTTTTCCTTGTAAGAGGGGCGAGGCGTCTTTGTCAACCCTAAGCATCGGTCTCTGTTCCATTCGTCCTCCGACCTTGCTCAGGGGGGCATCTTTGTAGACACCTCATATGCTTTCAAGTGGACCCTAAACCAAAACCCTATACCTGACCTTAAAATCCAAAACCCTAGGCTGGCCGAAACCCTAGTCTAAAACCATAGGCTTAGCAAACCCCAACCTAAAACCCTAACCCTAGACCTAAACCCTAGACTTAACCCTAAAACCCTAAACCGTAGCCTAAAACCCTAACCCTAGACCTAAATCCTAGACCTAGCCAAAACCCTAAATCTAATTCAAAATCCAATCCAAAACCCTAGAATTAATTCAAAACCCTAAACAAAATCCAAAACTTGATTCAAAACCCTAAATTCAACTCAAAACCCTAAACCAAATTCAAAATCCTAAATCTAATTCAAAACCCTAACTTAAACCCTAATCTAAAGCCCTAACAACCTATAACAACTTCCCACTCCACTATAACAACCCTAACTACTTCCTACTCCACCTTAACAACCTTAACTAGTTCCCACTCCACCATAACAACCTTTAACTAACCTTAACAACTTATAACAACCTACCAAGCCATTGCAAGCTTATAAATACCCCCTCATTTGCAAGAGAAAAGGGGAGAGAAAAAAAGCTTGGAAAAATTGAGAGAAGAGCCACCAAGGAGTTTTCTCTCAACCAGAGCAACCAGAGAGGCCTCAAATCAGAGAAGAAGCTCAGAAAGGAGAAGAATTAGAGTTTCAAGCCATCTCCGGCGAGCTTCGACGAGCTCCGGCGAGCTCCGGTGGCCTACATCACTACCAGCTCAGGTAAGCATTGATTAGAGCACAATTTCTCTCAATTTTAGTTCCTTAAGTCCTCCCCAACCTTCCTTAATCGATTTCAGTAAGGCCAGGTGTGTTCCTAGGCCAGAATCAGTTGATTTTTGGGTCGCCGGACTCGATTCTCTGGTAGTAGAGGCAAGGGCACAAATCCAGTGGGTGATACGTGCCCTAGTGTGCTCGAATTGGTTATGCTTGGTCCCTTCTTGCTTCTCCTCCACTCTGGAAGTCTTTCCCACACTCTCGACACCACTGGAGAATGATCGTCGGATGCAACCTTGCCGTTGCCAAAGAAGACCACCCCTGGAAGGGGTCGACCGGGTGCCTCACACCTTGCAGCACCTCTCCGACCCTCGAGACATGTTCCCCTACTCTCCCCCAGCACACTAGAGCACACCAGACCTCGCATTGAAGCTCGATGGCGTCCAACAGCTGTCATCGCTGGAGTCGTCACAGGACATGATCGGGAGGGGAAGGAGTAGCACCGTTTTTGCCTTAGAGCAATTGTAAACGCTCCTCTCTGCACCGCCAAGCTTCCAGAAGCTCAGAATCGCCGTTCCAGTGCCTCTAGCGTCCCTTTCTTCCCCGTCACCGTCATTGGAGTCGCGACACCGGCGAGAGAGGTGGGGAGGGGACCTAGACCGTCAAGTACTTGATCCAAGCCGTTAGATCTTCCCCTCTTTCTTCCCTTTTGCTCACTATGTGTTTGGATGCCAGATCAGGCGTCAGGGAGGCCTCGAAAGGCATCCCAGATGGCTGTCGATGGCGAGGTTCCGTGGCTGGTAGCTGTCGTTAAAAAAAAAAAAACCACTTTTAAAAAACTCTGTTTCTTTTATTTTGTTTGTAACTAGGTCCTTTTATTTTGCTAGTAGGTCCCTACACTAGTTTTTTAATCATTTTTATAATGATTTGTTTTGTAAAATTGCAGTGTGACCCTTGTACATTTTTGTTAATGTTTTCTAGGCTTTAAAAATTGACATAAACCCTCTGATTTACTTTTCATTCATTTTAAGTCCAGTTTTTGCACAAAAAGCCATGAACTTTATTAAAATTGTTCTGAATGCACGATTTTCTGGCACAATTGTAAATTAAACCTTGGAGATTCAAATATTTACTCAAATATGTCCAGAATTGCATTTTTGACCCTGAACTTCATTGATTTCACATTGAATGCATGTTTTCTAGGGTAAAATTTCAGAACAATCCTTGAAGTTTCATGTTTTTAAACATAAGTCTGTTATCTTGCACATTTAACCCTAATTTTTTTCAGAATTGCATTAAACACATGTTTTACTAACAAAATTGCATATTGGACCCTAGGAATCCTGATTTTGACCAAAAATGCACAACTTTACACATTTAACCCCCAACTTCTTCAAAATAACATAAAATGTGTTTTCCTAAGTATTTTTGCTGATTTAGCCCTTGAATCTTAGCTTTTATTCAGGATATGTGAATTTTGCATAGAAGCCCCTGGAATATACATTTTTCACTCACACATGCATTTTGTACATTTTGTTACCCTTTTTTTCATGCATATTTTCTCATGCCTTCTTATTTGCATCATGCACACAATCCAACTCGTTTCCAACTTTATTTTAACATTGTTTTTTGGATTTCTTCAGACTTTCATGGTTTTGATTTGATTTGAATTCACATCGCCCGAGGGCGTACATTAACAAGCTTAACAATGCCGACATTGACCCAAATGAGGATTATTTTCTCCAATTTTATTTTTCTCGGTTCATCGAGTTTCCACTAATTTGCGTGACGCTTTTTGAGAATTCTCGATTTTCACGATTTTCCTCATCGCCTAAAGGCGTACTGTACAGTGGCATTTTCAATGCACACATTGTCCCTCAGATTATCATTTTTCCTTTTTATTCCTTTCTACACTTTGATTTGGCATGTTTTCGCATTCATCTTGGGCATGTGCATTCAGAGTAGACAAGCATACACACAATAGACCATTAGCAAGCAGGAAACCTAGAAAGACCGAATTCTTCGGGCGCATTGGGGTGTTTAACCCCTCCTCCATGCGTAACAAGAATCCTTACCCTTTCTCTAGCCCACATTGATTTGTGCACTACATCCCCTAGGCACAGAGCATGCATATGTTTTCTTTGTCTTGGTTTCTTTTGGTTTTTTCCTTTGTGTTTGGTTTTCCTCAACTTTCCATTAAAAGACTAGGTGGCGACTCTGTAACATCTGGGCCTGATTATCCATTTTCATTATAAACCATGTAATTATTTGCAATATTGTGTTTAATGGTTTATTAATGGATAATCTGTTGTTTCTTGGCTGTGTGTAGTTGTGGTTGGCTTTCTGTGCAT
>JAMKQA010063734.1:0-11439 GCA_024699735.1 Posidonia australis | reverse complement strand
AATGTTTCTGACAGTTTCTTTTTACAGTGAAAATTGCATTTAGCCCTTGCATGTTTCAAAAACTCTCTGGATAGTTATTTTCCATGGTTTAATTGCAAGTTAGCCCTCATACTTCTCTGAAACCTTTCTAGAAGCATGTTTTCACTGGACAAATTGCATTTAGGCCCCCTATGTTTTACAGGAAACTTCCAGAAGGCTTATTTTGCTGTGAAAATTGCATAAAACTCCCTGACATTGTTTTAAAACATTCCAGAAGCTTCTTTTCATGGTTCAATTACATTTTTGCCCCTGAATTTCTTCAGAACTTCCTGGAATGCTTTGTTTGCTGGGTTATTTGCTGTTTAGCCCCTGAACTTCTTTAATATTGTTCTGAATGCCTGTTTTCAAGGGTAAAATGACCATTTTGCCCCTGAAACTTCCTGCATCATTTCTGAGACATTTTATTGCATTTTTACCCTGATTTTATGCTGAATTGATGTGCATGCATGCATTAGTGGGTAAATTACATTTTAGCCCCTAGAGAACTTCATTTGCACTAGGAGAGCACATTTGACCCCAGATTTCGTCATACATGCATGGAATGTGTTTTCCTATGTATTTCCGCTGATTGGGGCTTCTGAATGTCAGTTTTCCTCAGAATTGGGCTTTTTACACAAAACCCCCTAGACTTCTTCAAATTTGCACACACACTTGCATTTTGCATACTTTTCACATCTTTTTGCACGATTTTTCTCGTCTTTTCTTCCTGACTTGGTGCACGCTTTCTAGCTATGTTCCAAGCTTAGTCTTTACCTCGTTTTCCAGGTTTTCCTCGGTTTTCCGCGGTTTTCGCTTGTTTTGGTTTTCCATCGCCCGAAGGCGTACAGTAAAAGGCTTACAAAGCCGACATGGTCCCGAAACAAGGATTATTTTCTCCTTTTTTGATTTTCTCAGATTTATCCCAATTTTCGCTGTTTTGCGAGATGCTTTCCGAGAATTTCACGATTTTCACGATTTTCCTCATCGCCCAAGGGCGTACGGTAAAGCGGCATTAACAATGCCTACATTCGACCCTCGGATTAAATTTTTCCCTTTGATTTCACTTCTCCTTGATTTGGCATGTTTTCGGTCATTTTCATGCATGAGCATATAGAATAAGCAAGCATACATTCATCAGACCATTGACAGTAGGAAACCTAGAAAGATCGAGTTTTCTCGGGCGCATGGGGGTGCCTAACCCCTTCCCCATGCATAACCAAAATCCTTACCCTTTCTCTGGCCCACATTCATCTTGCATTATCCATTAGGCACGAATCACACCTGCATTCTGCATTTTGTTTTGTTTCATGATTTTCTTGTATTTGTTTTGGTTTTCCTCATCTTTCCATTAAAAGACTAGGTGGTGACTCTTTTCCTTATCCTTTTGTCTTCCCTTTGGTGTTTCCAAGTCTTGTCTCTTCCACCAAATTCACCATTTTCGCCGTGACCGTATCGGATCTCCCCATGTGTTTCCGCACACCGGAGTAGGTTTGGTGAACCGCGCCCAGGGGTTCCACCGGCATGGTCACACACGCAGTAGCTTTTGGCAGGGTATTTGGCATGTTTCCTATTTTGATTTGCCTTTGGTTTCCTCTAGGTGTCTTCCTGGACATATCAGGATGACTCCACTCTGTTTTCAGCCATTTTTATGCATGATAGTTCATGTTTTGCATATAGTAAAGTGAGGATGAAAATCACTCAGTGTTGTTAGATTTTTGATCATATCTGTACAACATCCTTGCACCGGTGCTTGACTCAACGCACGGGTGACCTTTCTGAGCATTAGGACACACCCTACAACCCAGGTACCCATGTTTAGCATAGGGCACCACTTATATATAGCATTGCATTGCATATCGTCTTCGAGCGTACAGAAAGGCTGAAAAGCCGACATTCCATATAAGTAA
Organism: Posidonia australis; assembly: GCA_024699735.1. NCBI lineage: Eukaryota > Viridiplantae > Streptophyta > Magnoliopsida > Alismatales > Posidoniaceae > Posidonia > Posidonia australis. The sequence continues at coordinate 9,514 of JAMKQA010063734.1, read as the reverse complement.
ACAAGAAACCCATTAAAAGATCGATTTTTCAGTCACACGAGGGTGCCTAATACCTTTCTCGTGCATAACAGAGATCCTTGCCCATTTCTGGTTTATGAAGACCTTTTCCATTGGTTTTATTGCATGATTTTAGTGTTTTAAAATGGTTTTCCTCGTCTCCCGTTTTTTAAAGTAGACTAGGTGGCAACTCCTACTTTTTATCCTTATTTTTATTGTTTTGTCATGGCTTTGCCGATCCTTGTGCATTTGGCCTTTCACGCCAAGCACGAGACTGTCGCAGGCATGGTTACACCATGATATCAAGGTCTATCTGGAATTGGATAATCTCCCACCTGACGCCTCACCTACAGATAAGAAAATCATGACACGACTAGCGTTGAAATACGTTCTAGGAGCTCAACACCTATACAAAAGATCCTACAACCAGATGCTCTTACGGTGTATAGATAAGAAAGAGGCCGACACCCTGATGCTTCAAATCCATGTAGGAACTTGCGGTCCGCACATGAATAGGGTTCTTTTAGCCATGAAGATCATGCTAAAGGCTACTTCTGGTCGACCATGAAAGTCGACTGTTGTCAATTCGTGCGTAGATGCCACAGTTGCCAAATCCATGGAAACTTTATCCATGCTCCTCCACAATAGTTGTATAGCATGTCCTCACCATGTCCCTTCTCTACTTGAGGAATAGACATCATTGGAGCCATACACCCATCTGCCTCCAACGGTCATCGTTACATATTGGTGGCGGTTGACTACTTTAAGAAGTGCATAAAAGTAGCTTCTTACAAAACCGTCACCGCTGCAGCAACAGGAAAGTTCATCAAAAATAGCATCATTGCACAGTACGGAGTCCCACACGCCATCATCTTAGACAAGGAAAAGAACTTTATTGCCAAAAGTATCGAAAACTGTCTACAGAGCTTCAAGATTAAGCATCATAGGTCTTCCCCTTACAGGCCATAGATGAATGGTGCAGTCGAGTCTGCTAATAAAAATCTCACCAAGATCTTGAAAAAGATAGCAATGACTTACAAAGATTGGCATGAGAAGCTCCCTTATGCACTGTGGGCGTGTAAAACGTCATTCTGAACTTCTACAGGGGCAACACCATACTCATTGGTATATGACATAGAGGCAGTTCTCCCCATCAAGGTAGAGATCCCATTGCTAAGAATTCTTAAAGAAGTTGAGCTCAAGGAAGGAGAATGGGCAGAAGAATGCTATGTCCAGCTGAACCTCATAGAGGAGCACATACTACAGGCAATGCACCACGCTCAATGCTATCAGAGGAGAATGGCGAGGTCCTACCAAAATAAAGTCCAACCTAGGAGTTTTGCACCAGGCAACTTAGTATTGCGAGCAATTCACCTCCCTGGTGCTCGTGGAAAGCTCAAACCCAACTGGCATGGCCCATATGCCATCAAGAAAATCTACTCTAGGGGTGCAGCAATCCTAGAGGACATGAACCACACAAAGCAATCGAAGCCGGTCAATGTGTGCTACCTGAAGAAATACTACCAGTAACAGGGACCCGTATCCTTTCCTTGCAAAGTCATCATCCACCACCATTGCATGCATCGCCATGCACTCTGCATACCTGCACTTTTGTCCCGACATTCATGTATTTTACATTACATTTGCATCTATGTTTTGTTTTCGCATTCATCCTTTGCATTACAATAAATAAACGCATGCACAAGTATAAGCATCTCTAGCATTAGCATAATCATAGCTTGGTGATGAAAACCATAAAAAGCTTGCCTAGGAAAGGGTTGTTCTCCTCAGTCGACACTACTTGAGTTTCCTAGACAAGTGAGGGAGCCATCATCCATTAGGAACAATGCAAAGTACCCAAACCCCCTAAAGAACCCACACGTCTAGAGGGAGATAATATGTTAGGGCGAGAGTGAGAAGGTGAGCAAAAAAAAAAAACATATGCGACAGGGCAACAAAAGAAATTGGAAGAAAGAAAATGCAGAAAGAAGCTAGCCCTAAAGAGAGAGGCGAGTAGAGTAGCTCTACCTCCACCACACACCTTGGGGAGGAGTTGCAGTACATATCTAGAGAGCCCACATAACTAAAAGGGACTAGCCACCCCTTCTCGTCAAAATCAAGTAGCCTTAGCCACCACTTAGATACCCATTACCCCCAAGTAAAGGGTAAAGAGAACCCACAAGCCTATGAGGGAGTAAAAGAAAAGAGCATCATGAAAAGAGTAGGTGTAGGACCCAAAGGAGGTTTGGTAGAGAGCATTGTTCCCCTACACCACCACTTAAGTAAAACCTTGCCTATTCCAAAGCGCCACTGACAAATTAGGGCATTTAGATAGAGTCTAGTGAGTCGAGGGCAAACCCCTCCTTCATGGCAAACATTGAAAGCTTTCCTAACACTGAGGACAAAGTAAGAAATAAGAAAAAGCATCAGCATGCATACACAAGCATAGTTAGTCATCCCTTTCACATTCGACTTTACAAGGATTCACGTGGTCTTCAACCAGGGGCATGTTAGCTGCCTTATGATTGGAGCCTCCCACGTTCGACTAGGGGCATGTCAACTGCTCTTGTTCAGATGTCACTAGGACAGTAACTCGACCAGGAATCTATCAGACATTCATTGAGTATGGTTCTTTCAGCTCGTCATCTTGAACCAAGGACATGCCAGCTGTCCTTTGGCCAGCCCATAGCAAATTCCTCCCCTACTAGGAAAATTATAATTACGCCCCTACAATAGTGCCAAGAGCATTTTTGAGCCATGCCTGCCTACCAAAGACTTCTAGATACCTTGTGATGGTCTTGGAGACCACTCATTGCAGTAGGATCAACCACAAGCAGAGTTCAGTGCGCTGAGCCAAAAAATTACAAATCTACCACTACCATGCCAAGAGCCCAAGAGGTCTCCAAAAGAAGCCAGAGTCGGATCGGTCGTCGTAGTCGCTCTCATCAATCTCCCTTTCTTTGTCGACCCAGCAAGTCTGATAACTTGTCAGCTCTTCCATTTTTTTGTCTGCTTGGCAAATCCGATAACTTGTCAGCTCTCCCCTTCTTTGTCGGCTCGACAAGTCCGATAACTTGTTAGCTCTCCCATTCTTTGTTGGCCCGGCAAGTCCAATAACTTGTCAGCTCTCCCTTTCTTTGTCAACCCAACAAATTTGATAACTTGTCAACTCTCTCCTTTCTTTGTCGGTTCAACAAGTTCGATAATTTGTCAGCTCTCTCTTTTCTTTGTGGACTTAGCAAGTCCGATAACTTATCAGCTCTCCCCTTTCTTTGTTGACCTGGCAAGTCCAATAACTTGTCAGCTCTCTCATTTCTTTGTCGGCCTAGTAAGTCCGATAACTTGTCAGCTCTCCTCTTTCTTTCTCGATCCGACAAGTCTGATAACTTGTCAGCTCTCCCATTTCTTTGTCGGCCCAGCAAGTCCAATAACTTGTTAGCTCTCTCGTTTCTTTGTCAGCCTAGCAAGTCCCATAACTTGTCAGCTCTCCTGTTTCTTTGTCGACCCAGCAAATCTGATAACTTGTCATCTCTTCTTTTTCTTTGTCAGCCCAACAAGTCAGATATCCTATCAGAATTTTCCACCCTTTAGGCTGATATCCTAAACTATCCATCCAGGCTGATATCCTAAACTATCCATCAAGGTTGATATCTTAAACTATCTATTTAGGCTAACAACCTAAACTATCATTGAGGTTGATATCCTAAACTATCTATTTAGGCTGATAACCTAAATTGTCAATGAGGTCTGTAACCTAAACTGTCATTAAGGCTGACAACCTAAACTGTCACTTAGGTCTGTAACCTAAACTACCGCTGAGGCTAACAACCTAAACTATCACTGAGGTCGGTAATCTAAACTACCATTGAGACTAACAACCTAAACTGTCACTGAGGCCAGTAACCTAAACTACCATTGAGGTTGACAACCTAAACTTTCACTGAAGTCGATAACCTAAACTGTCACTAAGGTCGGTAACCTAAATTGTCATTGAGGCTGGCAACCTAAACTGCCATTGAGGCTGACAACCTAAACTGTCACTAAGGCTGGTAACCTAAACTGCCATTGAGGCTAGCAACCTAAACTGCCACTAAGGCTGACAACCTAAACTGTCACTGAGGCCGATAACCTAAACTGCCATTGAGGCTGACAACCTAAACTGCCACCGAGGCCAGTAACCTAAACTGGCATTGAAGCTGACAACCTAAATTGTCATTGAGGCTGACAACCTAAATTGTCACTAAGGCTAGTAACCTAAACTACCATTGAGATTGACAACCTAAATTGTCATTGAGGTTGACAACCTAAACTGTCACTGAGGAAGGTAACCTAAACTGCCACTGAGGTTGACAACTTAAACTATCACTAAGGTCGGTAACCTAAACTACCACTGAGGTTGACAACTTAAACTATCACTCAGGTCGGTAACCTAAACTGCCACTGAGGCTGACAACCTAAACTGTCACTAAGGTCGGTAACCTAAACTACCACTGAGGTTAACAACCTAAACTATCATTGAGGCTGATAACCTAAACTATCACTTAGGCTGATAACCTAAATTATCTGGTTGGTAAGTCCGTCAACTCACCACTCCCCCTTGAGGCTGACAACCCCAGTTGTCTGGCCGATGAATCCGTCATCACACCCCATCCCTCAGTCGACAAGTCCTATATCTTGCCATGCCTCCATTATTCCTCAGGCTGATAGCCTGAACTGTCTAGTTGACACCCATCATCAGTCTACCCTCGATTGACAAGTCCGATATCTTGCCATGCCTCCATTATTCTTCAGGCTGACATCCCAAACTGTCCAGTTGATAGGTCGTCAATCTATTTGCCATCATCATGCAGCGGGCTTGATGATTTTGCCCAAGCCACTCTCGGTGCGAGTCGAGTAACTCATCATGTTCCCCTCCAATGGATGGTGGGTTGCTAACTCGTCGCCTATTTTCATACATCATTGCATCATGAATTCCCCATCTCCATGCATCAGAGTCAACCCCTGCACTAGCATTATGCATGGGCCCCGAGTCATGATTTTCGGTGCATCCGCTAAATAAATGGCTCACGACCCCACAGTAGATATCGCCCTTCTGTAGACTGAAGCGGGGTGTCTTGTTAACCCTGACCATCGGTCTCGGTTCTCTCGACCTCGCTCAGGAATGGGCATCTATAGACACCTTGATTTTGCAGTCGTTTGGTGATGGACTTCCAGGATAACGCTCTGGCTATGGTGGACCCAACATGACCCTCTAAATCCAAAAACAAACCAGAACCTATCCTAAAGCCCAAACCAAACACCACAGGCCCAAATGTAAACCTAAACCCAAACTAAACTAAAATCAAGCCTAAATGTAAACCTAAAAAAAAACTAAATCCAAAGTTAAACCTAAATATAAATCTCAAAATAAAACCTAAGCCTAAGAAGATAAAATAAACTAAAAACAACACTAAACTTAAAAGAATAAAATCTAAACCTAAAAAGATAAAATAAAACAAAAGCAAAACTAAACCTAAGCATAAAAGAATAAAACAAACTAAAACCAAAATAAAACCTAACCCTAAAAAGATAACCAAACCTAAATCACACCTAAAAGAATAAACAAAATGAATGTGGTCGTGGGTGGGTGTCCTTCTCCCTCATTTTCGCATGCATGCGCCTTCCTCCACCCCTGCAACCCATACAAACCCAACAACCACAAACACCACGTCCAAACCAGTCGTTTTCAGCTCATGAAGTCGACGGTCGTGCTCCATGTCTAGACCCATTGCCCACACCAATGCAACCACTTTTTGTACGCTACCCTATTAGTCTGACATCCTCCTTATCTACCTATACCGCGTTTAGCAATCTTCCAGAGCCTAGACCCATGCAGTGAAGAGAAAAGGAGAAAGAACCCATCTCCATTACCCAACTCCGCTCACCAAAACCTTAGCCATGCCATCCTACGAGAGAGAGAGAGAGAAGGAGGGAGGGAGAAAGAGAGAGAAACTAAGCCTCCAACCAAACCCCTAACCCACGTATCCAGGAGAGATAGAGGGAGAGAGATATAACAGGTCTGAAACCCTAGGGCAACCCATGCATGCAAGAGAAGGAAGACGACCATCAGTTGTCGTAACGAGAGGCGACTGGACTCGCCCCTAGACCCATAGGTGATGAGGATAGATGCCTTTCAGATAGGTGACTAATGATCCTTGAAGCATTTTTCCCTGCAGGCTTTGCCTTTTTTGTGTTCATTTTTATTACCTGTAGTAGTGATTTGAATAAATAAAACTAAGGATTCTTGGAACTAGAAGGCCCAAAAAAAGGGGTACATCTGGCAACACTTTTGGAACCTGTATGGTAGTCACCGCGGTGGATTCGGTGATAGACTCCTGAGCGACAAGTGACTGTGAATGTCCCAAAGTGGGGTACAGAGTCCCCTTGCACCCTAAAACGGAATGCATGGAGAGAAAGAGAATCAGAAGAAGTGAGAGGTGGGGGAACCAAACTCAAGATCTCCTCCAAAACAATAATAGGAGGCTCGCTGGTTGGCTGGGCCATGGCTGACCACAAGCAAGTATGAATGGAGCTATGGTGAAGAACAAACCCACGAGTTCTAGGACGAACTATTGTCAAAAGTGACATGCGAATGCAAAAATCGAACGAGAAAGCCCCAAATGAAATTGCACAAGAGGGAGAAATAATGAAGAAAATAATCCAAGGGTTAATGTAGGCATTGGAAATGCTGATTAATGTACGCTCTTGGGCAATATGAAAATCATGTAGAAAATCGAAAATATTCAGAGAGAAAGTTGGTGTAAAACTATGAAAGACTTCCAAATACTCGTGAAAGTCAAAAACGGCAAAATAATTTGCATCGGGTCCATGTCGGCATTGTCATGCCTATTAATGTATGTCCTTGGACGATATGGAAAACCAATTCGAAATAAATTTGTAGAGTCAAATCAAGGATGTGAAATGTTACGTAGAAGGTAAATTCGATTTGATATGGAAAAACATGATATGTTTGAGAATATATATATATATATGAAAATATGCATGAAATGTACATGAAATGCATGTGTGAGGATAAGTGCATGAAATGTATGCAAGTGAATACACATGTGGAATGATGATGAATGCAAGGCATGAAATGTCAATGTCTGTCCTATCTTAGGTGAACTTTGCTGGCCATCCTCGCTTGTCAAGTAAGGTCGTCATTGAGTCTTGTTTTGGTGACACGCCTTCAAGATCTGTCAATTAAGCTTGCTTCCCAGATCCACCATCGGGACTTGCTTAACTAGCCCATAGGGTAAACCTGTAAACCTCTCTTCTTCTCCCTACCCTAATGCAAGTGCTATTCTCTCTAACTCCCCTACACAGTACATGGATTATGGACATGTGTACGGTGGCTTTATTTTCATGGAAAGGGCATGAGATGGGAGAGACAAGGATGGGTTTGGAGTGAGTGTTCTCTCTTCCTCTCTCCTAGGTACTCTCTCTCTCTCCACTCATGGTTGCACAGGCTGTATGGGTGACAGGGAGAAGGAGGAGGAAGGACGGGAAATGGAGGAGGTATAAGGAGGCTGGTGAGGACAGAGGGAAGCAAGGCTGAGAGTTCTCCATGTGCTCTCCTCTCTCACTCGTTCTTCCCCTATGTCTAGGGTTACGAGCATGAGGAGGACAAGGTTACTGGAGAGAGGACGACGTTTAGGATTATGCTGTGTGAGGAAGTTAGGCTGGCTAGGGTTAAGGAGATGGACTAGAAGGCTGAGGAGAACGGGCTAGGGTTCGACGATGGCATGGTGGTGTTGTTGGGTTCGACGGATGCTCAGGACTTGGCCGGAAGTCCAACGGCTATGGTAGGGTCTCCACTGGTTCCCTCGGGCTGCATGGGTTCAAGGAAAGTGGAGGAGAAAGGATAGACAGAGGAGGTGAAGGATGGACTGAGGTGTTTCTCTTTCTCTCTCCCTCGTTCTCTATCTCTCTTCTCACGGTTGCATGGGCGGCATGGGTGATGATCAGGAGAAGGAGGACGATGGTGGGAGTCTCCATGTCTCTCCCAACTCTACCTACAGCCACTTGGGTTCAAAGAAGAGAGAAGGAATGATGGGCGCCGCTGGTGGGTTTAGAGGAGGTAGGGGAAAAGCTGTTAGGTTCTCTTGAGTGTTCCCTCTCCTTCTCTCCTTCTGAATGGACTCGGACGAGGTGGAGGAAGCTGACTGGGAGTTGGTGAAAGGAGCTGCTAGGGTTTGAACAGGTGGTGGAGGACAGAGGCTAGGTGATGTTGGGAAATGGCTAGAGAGGAGGAAAGGAGGTGTAGGGGTTGCTATGGAGGCTGTCACCGTCCCTCACGGTTCTGGCTCGATTCTGTCACCCGCTTCAATCATGAGAACCAGCGAAGATGCGTGAGAAACCATCCTGAAGGCATGGGTGAAGACCAGAAGAATAGAGGACGTGCGTGGATATTGTGCCAACGCAGCGCATGCTATCCGCTATCCTCACCGCACCTCGTCGGCGATGAAGACCTCAGAATGATGAAGCTCACACGCAAGCCTCCTCCACACCAGAAGTTACAGACCTCGGGCACACTCCGATGGGACTCACGGACGGGATCACCGAGGTGGAATCGATAGGAGGAGATGAGTTGCTCTGGAAGCGGGAATCTGCTTACATTTAAAGGTTATAAGCCTCATCCAAATCCCTAGGCGCAAACGAGAGCATGCACGATGTGACGATGAAGATCATTCCAGAGATCTCCGGTGACGAAGAAGAAGGAGACGTAATTCGCTTACGTCGGGGTTTGTTGACACAAGATCAGGATGCTCGGGTCGCATGCACCACCACACTTAGAATTTATTCTAAGAGGGCGAAAGGGTTACCTGTTGAGCTCTGGGAGCGCGGCGCGTAACAATCGGTACTATCCTGTCGTCGCGAGATCGCAGACGGAACAGAGGCTTGCGGGCTGGTCGTGGAGGCTGTGCGGAGTGAGGAAGGGCAGTGGATGGAGGCACAAAGGTCCGAGTGCTGAGCTCTACATATGTGTCACTCTTCTCTCCCACTACATGGGTTCGCCAATCGGCTCAACTGCGGACACTGACCTGGAGCCACGGTGAGACGATTTGTAGTGGCGTTTGCTTGCTCCACCAGGCGTCGACGACTCTTCCCAGATCACCGACGCTTAACGGCAGCTGAAGGCTTCGTTTGGATGCTGATGGGGATTGGACGGTGGCAGGTCCAGCCGTTGCAGTGTCTGTGCAGCATAAGGAGTGGTCTTCCTCTCCCTCCACAGGACTACATGGCCTTCGAACGTAGAGGAGGAAGGCGGCTACTGGTTGTAGCTGGAGGATGCAAGGAGCTAGTGCCTACTGGAAAGAGGAGCAATTGTGTTTTTTTGTGTACTAGAGAAGGACCATTAGGGCATTAGAAACGGGAATCCACGAGAGAGAGAGAGAGAGAGAGAGAGAGAGAGAGAGAGAGAGAGAGAGAGAGAGAGAGAGAGAGAGAGAGAGAGAGAGAGAGAGAGAGAGAGAGA
>JAMKQA010063733.1:0-11445 GCA_024699735.1 Posidonia australis | reverse complement strand
GACAGCAAAAATCTATCCAGCCTAACCATGGTAGGGTTTAGCTGAAAGTTCGACCACGTGTATTTACAATTGTTTGGTGGAAAATCTAGCAAAGCTGAGGATTCAATAAATTCGTTGAAGTCCTTCATATGAGATGGAGAGCCACCTCCAGAAGAATGTTCATCTGGTGATCGAGTAATGTTGAAATCACCGTCTAAAATCCAGTTATTGTTTACTTTAGAGCTTAAGTGATTCAATTCCTCTATAAATTCCCTTTTAAGGTTGTGTTCACAAGGCCCATAGACTCCTATGATCCACCAGTGGAAATTATCCAAGAGATTAATGAATGATAGAGAAATAGAGTACGTGGCTACAATGGTAGTGTCAAGTGTAACCAGATTATTGTCCCAACCCACAAGTATTCCCCCGGAGGCACCCAATGAGGGCAAGAAGGTCCATTGATTAATACAACCACCTCCAATATTTCTTAAAGAATAAGGGGAGAAGTTTTCCAATTTTGTTTCACTAATGATAATAATGTTGCATCTATTTATTCTAATGAAATATTTTAGGGCTCTTTTTTTCCCACTACTGCCCAATCCTCTGATATTCCAAGCTGTAATTATCATAAATTAACTACTGCAATGAGAAGAGAGTCTAGTTTCTCTCTGATGTTAGAGATGTCATTTAAATGTATATGGGTTAAGCCTTGATTAGTTCTTATAGAGTTATAGAATGACTCAGTTTCACCTGGGGATTCAAAGGTTATCCCAATCTTTTTACAGAAGTTACTGAACTGATCGTAGGAGTTCCAATCTAAAACTTGATTTAGAAAATCATCATCACAAGCATTTTCATTTAACACAGAAGGCAGAATTTCAGGATTAGAAGAAGTAGCAGAATTAGAAGAGGATGCATATTGATTCTGAGAAAAAGCAAGAAAGTTACTGAGGCCACAGTTACCTGGCGCATGAATGGGAGTGGGAGGCTGAGGATTCGGAGCTTCAGAAGCATCTCCAAGATCATCACTTTCAAGGCAGTCAAAAACTGCCATCACTTTTTTAAACTTGGACAAAGATAAATGTCGAGCTCTGACCTCCGATTCAATGAATCTTGCTGTCTCATCTACCTCAGAGGCTTGAACAGGAGATGAACTGATCGGAGGAGATGGAATGTTGTACTTATAAGAAGTGGAGAGCGTAGGGGTGGGGAGAAGACCAGAGGAGTTGGCCGCTGGTATGGGGGTGGCAGGTTGGGTTCAAACAAGATTGCCATCCTGGAGAGTTCTTTTCCCTTTAGCTCCTCTCCCCCCTCTATTGGTTTTAAACTGTTTCCTAACTGGTTTTAGGTAGGTAGCGTTGGCCTGGGTGGAGGGTTTAGTGGGCCAGTTTAGGGGTGGCACAGGTGTGTGGCTCGGGATAGGGCAAAGGTCCCAGCTATGTTTGTACTTGATGGGATAAACATAGTTCCCGAATGCAAAATACCTGCATTCAGGGATGCACTTCCCAGGGAAAATATTGACTCGAATCCTTGAAAAACACGGTATTTCACATGAGCAATGGAAAGGTCCACCTCCATGAGCTCTGCAAAGTCGACGATCATTTGGCGCAGAATAGCTACATCCCAGAGGTGAAGTGGGATACCTTCCAGATGGATCCAAACCCCTTCGTCTTTAGTAATAGTGATCGCATTTGAATTTGGAGTCCAGGGAATGAAGGATGCAGCGATATTATGAAGCAGATGTCCATGCTTCTTAAGAGATTCAGTTCTAGACTTAACAGTAGGGAAGGTCAGAAGGTATTTACCCGGGGAAGTGGCCTATACGACAATATCAGCGCCTCCTGTTCAACAAGTCTGGACATGATTGGATAACATCTCCAGAGAGAGGTTAGAATTGTGTGCCGTCACTAATGCACTACGGGAGAGCAACAGGTAGTTTTCGCACACAGCATCATTCAAAGGCAGTATAGATGGGTTCTGAGAGGAGTAACCTTGTGATGTCATGGCTACAAGGGCGGTAGAAGGTTCCTGCAAATATTGGCATATTGCAGCCGAGTGAGTGGGAGATCGACATCTGAAACAAGAACCAGCATATCTACAGGAAGCTCTCGTATGACCTTTGAGTCCACACTTAAAGCATCTATCAATTTTTCTACAGAACCTTACTAGTGGTGGGATGATTTTTGTCCTGGTAACCATGTTCCAGCCAGCCCCAGGAAGATCGGCCAGGAAGAAGGGGCTTACTTCCACGGGAGAGGCAGCCGTAGTACGAGAGGGAGGGAAAGGATTTGCAGGAGAGGAGAGGACCGCAAATCTCGAGCCAAAGATGCTAGGGATATCCTCAGTGCAAGAAGAACCTGCACAAGCGTTTCGAATTCCCATAATGGAGGCGCAAGGAGTGGAGCAGGAAGCACGCAAGGTTCTGGCTGAGTCAAGGCTAGAGTTTCGTCTGCCACAGAGGGAAGAATGGCGGGAGAAGAACAAGCAGGAGAAACTTCCATAGCCATCAGTGTCAGAGACAATCTCCATGTCAGAGATACCATCCCTCTTCAAAGACAAAGCGGATCTTTCAGAATTCGTGTGATAATCAACATAATGTTTATCTAGGGGGAAATAATAAGAGTATAAAGAAGGGTCTGGTAGAGATAAAGGAGCATAAGACGATTTACTAAAGATTAATTCGTCATCAGGATTTAAAACCACACTCAGCGAGGTCCCAGGGGGAGTCAAACAGTGCGCAACTCGGGACGAGTCACAATAAATAAGATGCGAAGGAGGGTGGCTAACTTGTCGTGGAGAAGTGTAGCTGTCAGGAGATAGCTGAGCGCACGCAACCTCCACCGCAGGCTCAAGGGTGGTCTCACATTGTTCAAGGAAGGTTTTATCGCCAGCATAGAGATTGTTGTTGGGGAGAGAAGGGAAAGAAATCAATGGTGGATGATACGCTGTGTAGTTCCACACAGTGGGTAGGGGCTGGCTAGGGAACTGCTGCGAAGCCACATCGGGACCCCGCCATCTCTCACCGCTGGAGAGAATACTCCGACGAGGACCGAGCAGTGGCCTTTTCTCCGTGAGAGAAGTAGAGGGAGGGAGTTCCCCCAAACCACAATCCAACAAATTTCCACCAGAGAGAGAGAGTGTATCTCTAGAGAGGGATTTAATTTGGATAACCCTAGAATATATATCATACGCATGCTTAGATTTACATTGATAATGCTAGGAGATGTGAGGAAAAGAAACCGAGCAAGCTACAGCATTATCCTTAGAAATAAAGCAAGAGCGCAAATTGATAAACAATCCAGAAGCAATATTCCACGAGAAATAATTAGAATCCATCACGAAATTATAGCGATTATAGCAGGAAGAAATAAGAGGAGGAAAAAAGCCCGCGGAAATGTACATTAGCAGAAATCTTCCCGATTTGCACCAAGCAAATCTAGATCCAGTCGACAGGAGAGGGGGAAACCAAGGAGACAGGTAAAGCAGGGGATCCAGCTGAGGAAACTGGTCCGAGCCCTAGAGAGGCGAGTGGTTTCTCATCAGGGCTGCATACCTGACCGCGCGGCTTCCGCCTGCGTCGCTTGTGAGGACGCCCAGAGGATCGTCTACCTAGAGGTCGAGTAGAAACAGGGGAGTCCTCCACGAAGAGACTGCGTTTGAAGCCCTCCCAGTCAAAGCGAGTGGCTTGCCGGAGCATCGCCGCCTCTCTGAGGCAGCCAGAGCTGAGCAGCCGCGCACTGCAGTGGCACATGGCGCAGAGTTGCAGAGTAGAGCTAGGGTTTTACTTTTTCGCCAGGAGCTAGGGTTTTACTTTGGCACTCCAGGTTGTGAATTTTTTTCTACCCAGTTGTTTCCTTCTCATATATTTCAATCAAAGTAGAGTAAGTTCCTTCTCATATATATGGTGTATAGAGTGTTATCCACTTGATAAGGAAATCAACTTGGTTGATGAACTCTCTCCTGGTTAATAACAAAGACTAGGGATGACCAAGCTGAAGTACTATGTAGACAGGATACTCAAGTATGATAAAGAAGCCAAAAAGATCTCTTTGATAAAACATTTGTAGTATTTCACTTTTCAACTCAAAAAAAAACTTTTGTATTGAACATGTGTTTATAAATGGTTGACAATTACGTTTATGTCAATTTATCTGATATATATTTGAGACAAATTATGTAATGCAAATAGTTTTCAATTAACATTTGTTATTGGAACTATTCGATATAATTTCTTAGTTTACTGTCATTATAATATGTAATTACTGATGTTACAAATAAAAAAAAATGTCAATGAATGATTAATATACTGACAGAGCATGCAGTTAACCATCGTTATAGTATATATGTATTAACATAAGAAATTGAATGGTGTCAGTAAATAATTAATATAATGATAGTTTATATAAGTAACCGTCACTATAACATATAATTAGTAATAAAAGAAATAAAAATGTGTCGATAAATTTTAATCTTTAGTGACATTTATATCTCTTTAGTCGTTGATAAAGTTATTTTTTTTAGGATAATTACAATAATGATTGTCGGTAAATAAAACATGTATAGCGACAAAAAAAGGCATCACAATAAACAACTTTTACTGACGGTCACAAAAAACATCACAGTACCATTTAGTGACGAGACTTTAGTCGATGGTCAATCAACCATTAAGTGACTGTCACTATATTTGTACTGACAGTTTTATGCACTTTTACTGATAACCAAGACTGTTAGTAAAAGGTTGTTTTCTTGTAGTGATCTTCCTAGAAAATATGACAGAGCATCTCCCAGATCTATAAGCCTTCGACCTAGAGAAAATCTTCCATTGGTGGCACCACTAGCCCTTCATTCAGCCTCTGGAACACCCTAGAAATTGACACGTCTTCTTTGCCATCAAAAGAGGAAATGTCAGATAATTTAAAAGTTATACCAGTTGGCCTCCAAACTTTCCTACTGTGAGTTGATTGTTGTTCTTGTTTGGCCTGAGTTACAGCCTTTCTCCTTTTGCCTTGTAGAGACATTTGCAGGAGCTTTGTTAGCAGTCTTCTGAGCTTCTGGGTTTTTGCTACAATCTGATAGCATATGCCCTTTTTTCTTGCACCCCAGGCAAAAAGGAGGACGGTTTTCCAATATCACTGGCTGAAAAGCTCCCTTGATCTCGATACCAATGTATATCTTCGTCGGGTATTCCTTTGAGAGATCAAGCTCAACACAGAATCCTACACATAGTAGTAGAGTTCATGGACGTCGGAGTGGCCACAAACAACAAAGGACTGAAATCTATGGCTACCGATTGGATAAACCCTAGTTTGTAATAGTACTATGATGTGTTCATTTTAATTACCTCAAGTGCACGGTGTCCAATGTAGTACGTCAGCAAATACGGGTCGTTCCTATGGAGAAAAGTGTTTAAGAAACAAAAAATTATTATCAATTATTGAGAAGAAATGTGAAAGGGATGATGTTTAAAATTAAATATATAAGATCAAGAAACAAACAGATTAATTAATATCTAGGGTTTTGAATCCATTTACATAGAATTAAGAATGCATGATCATGTTTATTCCCTTCCTCTCTATTGACATAAATAGCTTGATTTAATGATTTTTATCCACAAAAGAATAAACTATTTGCTAATATATGTATCATATAGTATCAAGATTACGCGTAAAAACACACAAACCAAGTTAAATCAGATGATATATGATAAAATCGAGAATATATACACAATCCCTAATTAAATCTTCCCTAAGCATAGACTAAAAAGATGAACTCAATATTAGTCTATCAAAGTTTATCGATTTTATGAGTAATTTATGTAATATACATCCAACCAACATACGCATTGCATGATGCACAAAAAGAAAGAAAAGAAAACATGATCACACATCTCAATCTAAATAAACTTCATTTCTACCCTAAATCTAGAAAATTAGTCAAGTATAATCACATAGAATAATAAAATAAAAGAGGAAGAGGGAGAGATAGAAGACACAATTAAATAAAAATGACTTTTTATTGAAAAGAACCTGAGATTACAATGATGATCTTCTAGATCTCCCAAAATACAAGAAAAGAACAGAGTCTAAAACCTAGATGGAAGCTCCCTAGATCAACATAAGGGGTCCTTTTATAGGCTTACGTTAGAGACAAATCTGAATACAAAATTTAATCTTGAATTTTGAATACAAGATATTTACAAGTGAGAATCTTATCCAATGAAGACTGAGTCAAAAGTATCTAGCAAGGGCGACTGGAAAGCGTCGGATCTGCATTTGGGAGCCTGGAAGGCGTTCATGTCATCCAAGATCTTCTTTGACTTTTTCCACTAATTTATTTATATTTTACCAGTATTTAGGCATGTGGAAAATATGTGTTTGACTTCCTGAAGTAGTTCTAAATTTTTTTATAAGGAAGTAAAGAATAACTGTGCTAGAAAAGAAGAGATTTTTGATACAAAAATCTCTTCTTTTCTAGCACAATCTTTACCTCCTTATTTTTTGTAGATTCTTTCTAATTCCTCAAGTTATACAAAATTTGCACAAAACACATCGAGTAATATTATTTATATACAAAATAGACAAATATGAGAATAAAATATGCATGAATTATGAGTTATCAAATACCTACATACCTATCATTTGCTAGTCCTTGAGCAAAACTGACTCAAACATAAAGAAGAAGAAAAGAAAATCTTAACTCACTTTTGCAGGAATCGTAGTCACACTTAGCACGTGCAATAAATCTTTAAACCCATAGGTTGCCCTAGTAGACGAGTAGTGTCTCATGAGGGTTTGTAGTGGATCTATCCACAAAATCCCTGAAGAAAAGAGGTTGAGGAATAAATAAAGTAAAAAATAAAGAAAAGGAAAGATTTTAACGTATCCACATTAACCTACTCAACTAAAAAGATTCAAAGTTTCCTAGTATCTTATTTTTCTGGTTTAACCTTTGTTGAGAACCCTTATCTTGTCATCATAGAGACTCTATCCTATTTTTCACATCATCTTCTTAAAAATTTGCTCATATGTACCTTGTGTTTGTGAAGTAGACCTTACTATGGATTTTCAAGTTCAACCTTACCACCTTCGCAATTTTCCTTTTCATTTCCTAGTGTCTTGCTTTCTTAAACTTTATTCTTAGCTATCCATTTAGCAAGTTTTAGGTCAATGGATCCCAAACCAAATGGTTTTAGGTCACCAGATGTGAAGACATCCCTAAAGACTTAATCACTCGAGTAGCTAAGGCCTTAAAGACAAGACTTTTTTTTATCCTCCAATCGCCCTTTTACGTGAATAACAATGTTTACTGAGGTACGATACCCAATTACTCAATTATTAGAGGATTTTTTTTTTTTTTTGTATTGCTAAGGTGTTTAAGCCTTCCTTTATTCCCCATAGCTAAGGACTAGAGTGACAGTGTATGATAAGATACATACAAGTTATAGATATTTCAAATGATGCTATTTTTCAGATTGTCTCTATTCTTTGAATCATTGGGTTCTTAATTACTCAGTCTTATCTTTGAATTTCAACACTAGGTTACTCTTTCACTCTTAATTGATTAGACTAATGTAGATAGTTCCTAATTTTTTTCTCACTTTTTTTTGTTTTCATTTTTTTTAAAGGAAAGAAAATAAAAAATGAAAAGACAACAACTAAAAAATGGAAAGACAAAGAGAAGACTCTCCCCTTCACACCTAAACCATGTATTGTCCTCAATGAATGCAAGGAATTATATGATCAATGAAATAACATAAGAATAGAATAATGATACCTGATTTGAGATGAAGTGCTTCTACCACTAAGAAAAGAAATGTTATATATAATTCATAATATGACCACTACTTACCTAAAATACTAAGGATCATGAAGAACCATGCCCTCACCTTCCTTTTCAGTGGTAGTTCCAAAAACAATTTTAAACGTTGACCATTGACTTTAAAAATTTCACCGTTCTTTGGATTCTCAATTTCCACCTCTCTATGAGGGTAGACTACATAAGGTCATGTCCATCTAGACCTTAATTTCCCTGGAAATAGATGAAGCCTAGAATTGTACAAGAGAACCTTTTGACCTGATAAAAATGATTTCCTTAGAATTCTTTTATCATGAAAAATCTTGGTTTTCTTCTTATAAATCTTAACATTGTCATATGCTTCATTTCTCAATTCTTCTAACTCATTCAATTACCATTTCCTCTTGACTTCAGCAATAGCTAAATCTAGATTCAATAGCTTGATGGCCCATAATGCTCGATGTTCTAATTCTACTAGTAAGTGGTACGTTTTTCCAAATATTAGCCGATATGGAGACATTCCTAAGTTGGTCTTAAATACAGTCTGATGGGCCATAATGCATCATTTAGTCTCTCAAGTCAATCTTTTCTATTTGGCTTAATAATTTTCTCCAAAATTTGCTTGATCTGCCTATTTGATACCTCCACTTGGCCACTTGTTTGAGGATGATATGGAGTGACAAGCTTGTGGGTGATAGAATATTTTCTCATCAAGGACTCAAATGATCGGTTGCAAAAATGTATACCCCTATCACTAATAATGGCTCATGGCATACCAAACATAGAAAAGATGTGTGATTTTAAAAATTCAATAACCACCTTGTTGTCATTGGATTTACATGGTATAGCCTCTATCCACTTGGACACATAATCAACCGCCACTAAAATGTACAATTAGCCATGAGAATTAGGAAATGGGTCCATAAAATCAAGCCCTTGCATATCAAAAATCTCTACTTCCAATATAGATTGTAATGGCATCATATTCTTTCTTGTGATCTTGCCCAATTGTTGACACCTATTACAACTCTTATAGTATTCATAAGCATCCTTAAATAGAGTGGCCAGTAACATCCACATTGAAGCACTTTAATAGCTATTTTTTTGGTCCAAAATGACCTCCACAAGCATGATCATGGTAGAAATACAAAACACTACGAATTTCTTGGTCAGGAATGCATCTCCTAATGATCTGGTCAATATAGTACTTAAAGAGATATGGATTGTCCCATTAAAAGAATTTTACTTGGGACATGAATTTATGCTTATCCTATTTGGACCAGCCCATAGGACTAACACTAGTGACCAACTAATTGACTATATCTGCAAACCAAGGTTCAAAATGAACTGCTAATAGCTTCTCATCTGGGAAACTATCATTGATTGGAGGGTCGTTGGATAGTTCAAGATTTAAACGGGACAAATAATCAGCTACTACATTCTTACAACCCTTTTTGTCCCTAATTTCAAGATCAAATTCTTGAAGTAGAAGGATCCACCTGATCAATTAGGCTTTTGCATCCTTCTTCGCTAAAAGGTGTTTCAATGCTGCATGGTTAGTAGAGATAATGATGTGAGATCCTATTAAGTAAGATCAAAACTTCTCTAAGGCAAAAATGATAGGTAAAAATTCTTTCTCAGTGGTGGAATAATTTAGCTGTGCATCATTCAATATCTTACTTACGTAGTAGATCACATGTTGTAACTTGTCAATCCTATGACCTAGAATAGCACCAATTGCATAGTCAGATGAATCACACATCAACTCCAACGGTTGGGTCCAAACAGGTGGGTGAATGATAGGAACCGAAGTCAACTCCTTCTTGAGATACTTAAATGTTGTAACACCCATAAAATTTATTTTGTAATTATTTACATTTTTGATGAATTTATTCTTGAACCGGTGTTACTATTCCGAGGCCTGTTTGTGTGGTTTTGTGCTTTTGGGCTTGGGCCTAGTGGGCTGGCTTATGTTTGTGTGTCCCTATACGTGGTTGGCACTATGCATTGTGGCACTGTACGTGTAGGCCCAATGTGGGTCTGTGTGGGGCCTACATTCATGGGTTGGTTGGTGGGAGCGAGTGGTGGTGTGGTTTTAATATGCTCATGCGGGATGTGGTTAGGCCAGACGCGCAATTGTGCATGCGTTTAGCTACCACATTGCATGGCTTTATAAGCTCATGCGCACCGATGCACGACCAATGAACCTTGCCTCTCCTCCTTCTCTGCATGTTCTCCCTCTGTCTCGAGCACACCACCTTTCTTCCTCTTCCTCTCCCTCCACTCACTCCCCTCCTTCTCGTCTCTCTCACTGTCCCTCCCCTGTTTCTCTTCTCCCTACACCTTCTTCCCTGTTTGGTGTGCTCAATGATCACTGTAGTGCGTTTTTTTTCAAGTACACACTTGCAACCCATGAATAGAGAGCATGAAAATGGTAGAAATTGATAGGATGGTATGAAATCTAGTTAAATTTACATTCCTAGAATTTATTGTGATTTTATGAGAAATTATTGAGGCATTTATGGTGATTCATGGCAACAGTTGAGTATTGGGTCGTTTTGACTCTCCAGCATTTGTGAATTTATATCTTGATGCATGGTGAATGGATTTTGGTTTTGTTTGTTGGGTTTTGGAGTAGACTCGAGGGTCTACATCTTATGTTTTATACAAGATTTTTGGTATTTGTTTAGGGCTCCGATTTAGGGTCCCACTTTGAGCGATTTTAAAATGTGTAGGTTGGGCCATTTTCTATTTTTTGTTGAAATCGGCATGCTGAACGATTTCGGTATACCATTTTTCTGTCAGTTTTGGTCCTCTAGTAGAAATTTGGTCATCCGATTGTGAACGGTCGACTGAATCAGTGGATTTCAGTTGACCAAACCATGTTTGGTATACCGATTTTGGCTTGAGTGTTGACCATTGACCTGATTCGGTCGACTAACCCAAATCGGTTTACCGAACTAGGGATTTTCGACATACTGAAACTATTTTTTGGCATGCCAAATCAGGGCCCAAATGCTTTTATAAAGTGTGATTTTTCAAGGGTTTTTCAGATTAGTTTGTATTAACCCTTTGAGGTGGTGTAAACACCCCAAATGCTTGCAATAGGGCCTTAATCCCTAAAACTAACTAAAATCAAATTCAAAACCCTAACCCTAGATCTAAACCCCAGCACTAAACTCCAAAAAAAAATCAAAATCCTAATTAAAGCCCTAGGTGAAACCCTAAACCCTAATTAAAACCCTAGGTCAAACCCTAAACCCTAATTTCAAACCCTAAACTAAACAGTAAACCATAGATCAAAACCTAAACCCTAATTTCTAACTCTAATCAAAACCCCAATTAAAACCCTAGGTCAAACCTTAAACCCTAATTAAAACCCTAGGTAAAACCTTAAATCCTAATTAAAACCCTAAACCCTAATGTCAAACCCTAACAACTTATAACCAATTCTCACCTTCACCATAACAACCTCTAACCACCTAAACAAACTTAACCAATTCCAACCTTCACCATAACAACCTATAACAACCTCTAACCACTTAAACAAACTTAACCAATTCCCATTTTATCATAACAACCTACAACATCTTGTAACAACCTCCATCAACTTCTAACTGCATAACCAACTACTCTAACAACCCTTACCATTTGCAAGCCTATAAATACCCC
>JAMKQA010063731.1:0-10057 GCA_024699735.1 Posidonia australis | reverse complement strand
CCCCCCCCCCCCCCCCCGCGGGCATCGATGAGCCGGAGGAAGAGGCAGAGAAGACTAGAGGAGAGTCGTGAGCTGAGAGAGAGAAGTGAGGGTCAGAGGAGAGTGCGATGGTGTTGGAGCTTCACCAAAGGATCAGGGAGCTTAAAGGGCACCGGAGGTGAGGGGAGATCGTTGGAGGTGTGCATGGGTTGCTGGAATCCAAAAATGGGTAAGCGTCTTGCCTCCCTCTTTGTTTATGTGTTTGATGAACTAATGGTAGAAATCATGATAAACTAGGATTAAATCATGAAAAATTGTGAAAATGGTGTGGATGAATAGAAATGCATTCCTAGGAGTGATTTATGCCATATATTGTGATTTGTGGTCAATTATGGTGGATTTTTCGATGTTTTATGGAATGTGTGCTACAATGATCGTTTTTTAGCTCTCTATGTTTGTGATTTTATTTCGAGAGCTATGGCTAATGGATTTTGATAAAATTTGTCCCAAATGGTAGTGGACTTGGAGTCCTACATTTGGTGGATTTTGTGAGATTTGTGGTTCACCAAAGATGGGTCCACCAAAGGCTCTCATTTTGGCGAATGAGCAGCCTAGGGCTTGGGGTGTTTTCCAGAATTTGTAGAATTCGGTATGCCAAATTCGGTTTGGTATGCCATTTTTCAGTCAATTTAGCCCCAGATCACTGTTTCAGTCAACTGAAATGTTTCGATCTACTGAGTCAAGGAATTTCGGTCAACTGTTCCGAAATTTGGTTGATCGTTCTAGGTTTCTGACCTAGGTTCGATCTGCCATTTTGGTTCAATATGTTGAACCAGAGCCTAGAGCTTTAATGATGAGATTTTGATTAATGATGATTATGAGTGTATTTTTATGTGGTTTTGCCTTATGTTTAAGAGTGTCCACATAATGAGATTTTGGATCATGGGAATGATTTCCATGATAAAAAAATAAATGATTTGAGGTGTTTTTGGGCATGAGTCCTATGTTTATGAAATGTGAATGGTTTTAAATGAATTATGGCATATGAGATTTTGATGGAATCCTCCTGTGATTGGGACGATGATTTATGAAATGTGATTTCCTGTAATGAAAGGATTTGAAAGTGGTTTTTAAAGAAAACCACATGTTTTGAAAATGGATTTGATGATTGTTTGAGATTCACGTAGGTTTGGTGTCGGTAATTTGGTAGGGGCATGAGACTCCAATGGAACTAGTTGTCAAACACGATTGTGGTTGTCGAGGTTGGTGCTGTTGAAAGAGACCAGAATACCCCATATAAGACGATGTTGATTGGGCCTAGAGGTGGAAACTATGGTGACCAAACAATAAGGGATGTCGTGAAGAGACGTATCCCTATGCATATGTGATAAAAATGAAATGTTGAGGCTTGTAGGCCGGGACAGTGTCCTTTCGCACGGGGAAGTTGATCGCGACATTGTAGTAGGGTAGGGGTTGCAACTTCACCTATGGCTTGTGGCTTGGTTGCCTTTGATCAAGGTGATAATATTGAAAATGAATGTGAAGGAGTATGTGGTTTTGGACTGGAATCAGACTATGCTTTGGCTTGAAGTTTTAGCCAGGTTCTTGTACAAGTTGAGACTCGAGGTTTTAGCTAGTTGCCAACCAATGTGTGTTGAGTTTTAAGCCATTTGTGGCATTGTAGTTTTGGGCTAGATTTGGTCGAGAATATGGTTTTTTTGGAATGCATAAGTGTTGACAATGCATGAGATTTCAATAAAGAAAATGGTTTGAAAATGACATGGTTTGGAAAGCAGATTTCTTGAGTTTTGTGAAATGATTTTATAACTAATAGAGATTAGAGTTTTCTCGTGGTTTTCCATGATTGGACGCGTACTGGGTGACTTAGTTTTCACTCACACATGTTTTGTTTTCTCTGTTTGGTTTTCAGGTGCGTAGCTAGTGTATAGTCTGATCATCTGTGCATGAGTTCAAAGCCACTTGCCACACATTGTTTCTGGATAGTAGTCTTTCCCTTGTTATTTTAATTGTTGTAAATTATTATAATTATGGGATTATGCTATGTTATGTAACACCTCTAGGGCGTGGGCGTTACATAATGAAAGATGACTAAGGTGGTTGTTAGGGTTTTAACCCTAATCATCACTAGCAGATACTCTTGAATAACAAATGTTTATTTCTTGGTCAAGGAAATCTTGACAAAAACGAACTTCCTTAATCATCACTTGGTGGACGTTTGCTGTGCATAGTGGACATCCACATATACACTAGTGGATGTCTACTATACATTAGTGGACGTTCATTTTAATTTTTTTTTGTGTTAATAAAAGAATTTTAAAACTCAAAGAAATATTTCATAAAATTTTACAAAAATTACATAAATAAAGGAAAATTACTAAAATAAAGAAAAAAATCCACAAAAATATTTAGTCACATGATCTTTTTGTTTCATTTGCATTCTCATCTGAGTTATTTTGGAGTGACATGTCTTGCATCCTCGAAGCTTCTTTGATGTACTACTTTTAATATCAAGTACTCTTTTACTTACACTAAAAGTAGACTCAAATGCCACTAAGAAGGCTAAAGTAGTTATTAAGTTTTGTGCCATATAACAAACTAAAGAAATATTTTTGAATTTTTTTTAAAGTTCTACACCCATTGGAATTCGAACCCACAACTCCCCAACTAGAGTAATAATCACGTATCGAATGAGCTATGCTTTGTTCGGTAAACATTTTTGAATTAGTAGACCACTATTTTAATAAATCTAAGTTATATATTTTGTCATCATTAATGCAACATTTGAATCTAAATAAGTTTCTAAATCATTATTAGTACTTTGTTTTTTATTATTCCTTGTAAAGCATCCATTACATTTTTCCTTTTTTGGGTTAGGAGCACTCATTTGAGAAGAAGAAAAACTAAGTTTAAAACTAGAACTAAAAGTAGATTCAAATTGATCATTATATTCTTTAAACAAATCATATAAACATTTCTTAAATTTAATATTAAAAGCATCAAATTTCCCAAATAAGCTCATATTATCAAAAATTTGTTGACATATAGTTAGAGCTCCTATAAGTTTAATTCTAGAATCCATTACAGCAGCTAAACAAAACAACATTGGATGTTTAGGCCAAAATTTTTAAAAAATTTCTTCCATATCTCTAATTATTAAAAAACTTTCTAAATTTCTATATTTTGATACAAATGAGATAAAAAAAGAGTAGAAGTAGGATAATATTGACTAGATAAAGACTTAGTTGTTTGATAAAAATGTTACAAAAAAACAGCTATTATCTTACAATTAGATCAATCATTATATGTTGAACTAAAATTTTACATTGTGATAAAAATTCAGTTATTTTTTTCATTATAAAATAAATTAATTATTTCACTCTACATGAGTTCATCATATCATTTGTTGTATTCATCTACGTTGGACATCCATCTTAAATTTTTTTAGGTCTAATATTATTTTCCAAACATAATTTTCTAAATTCTTGATATTGTTGTGGAACATTAAATAAACAAAAGTGCTTTTCTTATATTTTTAAATATTCCCTAATACGTGTTGCACTATCTTGGACATTTAAATTCATCACATGGCCAAAACATCTACAATGAAATAAAATTCCATCTAATGAAGGTTTAAATTACTACTAGAAATTCAATATTTTGCGAGGACTACTAGCGAGGACATAGTGAGGACTTGTTCTCACAAAATTATAACGAGGTAAAATTGCGAGGACATGTGAGGAAATGTCCTCGCGTTATTATGGCGAGGTTATAGCGAGGACATATCATCGCTATGCCCATGCTATATATTCAGCGAAGAGTTAGTGAGGAATTATCCACGCTAAGTGTTCTCATGATATCCTCGCGAAATACTATAACGAGGACTCAGCGATGAAGTAGTAAGGACTTTGCGAGGACATAGAGGAATTAGCGAGGAAGTAGCGAGGACTTTGTGAGGACATATGTCCTCACAAAATTCTATTTTTCTTATAGTTAATGTATTTTTTTAAGTATCCAATTGCACCATTATAATTACTAGCATTGTAACTGTAGACAACTCAGTTTCTGGCCAATGTTGGCAGATAGACCTAGTAGAGGATGCAATTGGACGGCTGACCCAGATTTCCCTGATTCCCCAACCAAGTCCATAATCCTAAACCAACTGAGAAAACCCTATTACCCATGAAACCATTCAATTAAGCCCAAGACCTAAAACCCAGCAAGTGTGCTTTGGCCCAAACGACACAGGCGGCCCACATGAATGCCCCAAGCGGGCGTTAGGTCCACGGCAACACTGCAGGCTTCTTTTGACTGGTCGCTTTCGTTGTATGACCTTGTACCTCGTACGAGAGACGCCGTGCACGCAATGTTGACTTGTCTCCTGGCATGCCTGACATCCCAGAGTATGCCCACGCCTTGTCCTCAGCCACCCACGCCCTATGCTGCTTCCACCGACACACAAGGCTTGCAGTGGCGCTGGCGAACCTTCCCTTGCCACGCCTGACATCCCCGAGCCACGCCCTGCCATTCTCCACCTACCACGCCAGAGCGACCCACAACCAAAACCAGGAGGAGCACCCTTAGCGAGACACCATTCATTTTCACGAGAGGAGAAACTAGAGAGAACCCGTGGAGAAAACTGCAAGCACCTCACCAGATTTTCGATCACGACCACCAAATTCTGACCAACATCCTTCCCATCCACCTCCAGTGATCTCCCTAGGCTTTCCTCGAGCTCTCCCATTGCTTCCAGACCAGCTCCAGCACCGCGAGAGCCGTCCACATCCTCCCGCTGGAGTCCTTTCCCTCGTCGATGCCGATGTGCGACGTCAGCCACTAACAGGTACAACCCTACTCAACGGACCACCATAGGAGTATGTGGCATCGTATTGGCATCATTCTTGCTTAGTTTATTCTGCGTTTCTATGCTCTGCTTGTGCATCCCACATTTCTCCCCGTCGGCGGATGGCAGCCACCAACGTAAGGCTATCCCCAACCCTTGAGCACTCGGTCTGGACGTCCACGGCATCCCTCATCCTCCCAACACCTCTTGAAGTGGTCGAGTCAGTCCTCCAGGCTGGAAGCCTCCCGTGGAGGCTCGCCGGAGGAGGATTATCACTGACACTGGCGACAGAGGAGGGGAGAAGAGTCCGCCACTTTTCATTGGTTTCAAGGTATTTGCATCTCATCCTGGTGAACCTCCCAAGCTTCCAGACATGTCCCTAGCCCCGGAGGTACACAGCCTTTCGGGGAGGAAGCAATGAAGGAGGCAGACCTGGTCATGCCCTGTTTCATGTGCGTGTCGTGAGTGCGCACCCCCATGCGCATGTGGACCAGTGTATGGATAAGGTCAGTTCCCACCAAGCCAATACCCCCTTACCCTACTATAGGTCATTAATACATGTTTTATTTCTTTTGATGTGTTTTTGTTCCCTGGTTAGCTCGGCTTTCTCGTTAGTGATGTGGATTCTTGTTTAGCCCTTGAGTTTCCTCGACTTGATACTTGCATGAAATTTTAGTGTGTTGTTTCTCCTACACCTTGTTGGCCACTTCCTAGTCGTACCCTTGCGCGGTGGGTATGGCCATGATGGAAAATGGTCTTGGCATCCCCAGGAACACGCGTCTGGGCTGCGCAAGTGATATGTGCGTGGCACATGCGCCGGTCACCTAGGGACATGCTCCACCCAACCAAGCCAGTGGACCCACCAGGCATCCATCTTGTGTTCTACTTGTTGTTTCCCGAACCGGTTATGGTTGCTTTGTAGTTTAAATTTCGTTTCCTTAACCATATGATTTACTTCCCTTGCATCATCCATATACCCCATTAACTGGCATCAAGTTCCTACATTTCCATGCACGCGAGCGAGATACCAAGAAAGATCGACTCGTCGGGCGTGCGGCGGTGCTTAACACCTTCTCCGCACGTAATAGGAATCCTTATCCTTTCTCTGGTTCGCAATGATCTGTGTGTCGAGTCCATTTGGCATGGGTCTTCCTATTTTTACATTCGATTTCATTTTTGATCTTTCGATACAGTTTTCCTCGTCTTTTCGTTTTAAATAGACTAGGTGGTGACTCCATGTTTTCGTTTTTGCTCATTTTTCGGTGTTTTCAAGTCATTTCTTTTTCCCCCTCGGAACCACCAAACTCGCCATGGCCCTACCGACTCCCGCACGGTCCCGATCGCATTGGGGCGTGCGGTCCCCCTTCGCCGATATGGTCACAGGAACTGGCGATTCCGTTGGGGAAAAGACAGACTCCGACTTTCATTTTCGATTCTTTCTCGCTTGCATGGTCTTTTTTTTTTCTTTTTCTTGTATGCACTTGATATGTTATGCCTAATGGATGATGTATGTTTTAGTTTACACCAAGATAATTTGTCCACATCACAACACACATGCCATGATACATGTTTTATGATGTGTTTGATGTTTTTATCTTTTTACTACCATGATATCACGACACTTGCACATGCCATGATCACGCCTTTTGCTTATTGTTTGCTTGCTTGTTTGCCTTACTTGTGTGTTTTCTTCCCTTTTCGCATCTGACGTGACTAGGATAGCAGAGACGTGTTTGCCTTTCCCTCCTGGTTTAAAATAAACACAAACTCAGAGAAACAATTAATAAGGCAAAACTAGAGACCAATTCGAACTCTTTTCCCCTCTGGTTAATAAAATGAAAGTAAAAGACACAAGAGCATATTGCATGATTGAATCATATAGGAGCATGCATTTCTCTCCTCTGAGTCCACTTATAGTTTGTAAAGGCCAGCTCAGGTTCTCTTGTCCTATAGCTTTGGCTTAGGATTTGATGCTGGACTGTCCCCCCTTGTCTAGGGTCATGTCGGTGTTAGTAGAGGGTACAACCCATGCTTTGGCAGGGTCGAGGCTCCCAATACACCACCATTCCACCACTTTGGCATGGGACGGAACCTTACTTTTTGCCTTGAGTTGGAGACCCATACACTCTGGGAGTATCCAAAGTAGACAGCCTCCTAGGAAACACTTAGATGGTGAGAGAGTGCACGCTAGTTGCATCCATGTGCAGGTGTGCCATTCATACCACTTAATTAACATTGCATTGCTCATCTTCAGGTTTTGATACCTGCTCTTGTCTCTTTTACTAACGGGTCAGCGCGTGAGCCCTTTGACCAGAGCTCGAGCCCCCCTCTCTTAGTTTCTCTGTTGTGTGACACCTGTTCTCAGTCTTCCCCGAGCTTTTGTCGCTTTCGACGATAGCTCGTTGTAGGTTCTGTCCGTCCTTCTGCTACCGCAACCCTATTCGCACTCGCTCACGATCTGCCATGGCCCAGCGCGTCAGCGAGACTCTTTTCGCTGTCACCTCCGAGGGTTTCACCACTTCGGCCCCCTCGTCCCTTTTCCTGACTTCCACAGCTACCTCCTCCCTTCATGTCAGCCTCTTCCAAGCCCACGGGGCATCCTCTCCTTTTGTGTCAGGACATTGGCAGACCATGTCTGGTCTGGAGACCGTCACTGAGTCAGTTGCGGTGACCGCTACTCGAGCTCCGGAGCTACCGGTGTCTCTCTCTCTGCAGGGCCCATCTGCTTTGACTACTCAACCGGCTGTGGTAGCCTTTTTGGTAGGATCCGTCCCTTTTGAACAGTCTGCTCCCTTTCTTCCCTCTACTATGTCAGCTTCGCTGACAATCCCATCCATCAGTGTTGCCGCCAATGGGAGCCTAGCTGTGTAGGCCCAGTACTTTTTGGCTCTCGCTTAGAAGCTGCAGGGCATGGCACTCTCACTGGACTCCTCCTTGCTCCCAGCGTTTCCTTTGCTTGAGGTCTCACAGCCCTTGGCATTGGTGCTCCACTCTGCACCCACTGCACCTCCTAGACCGTCACCCCAACTCCTCGCCAATCTGGCGATGGGGGTGTCGATCCTGTATCCTTCACCTTCATCTCACTCATCACAGCATGCATCTCCCGCACCTGGTGGCCAGCCCTTCGGCCTGTCAGTGGCACAGTACTCTCTCGTCCCCCTGCCTGGACTCGCACCAGGACAGCAGCTGTTGCCCGCAAACCTCGCACCACTCACAGCACAGCATGCTGCCTACCCTTCGTCCCTACACCAGGCACAGAATCCCCCATGCATCTCACACCACACCACTCACCCGCACGGGTATGCCGACCATCACACCATGACACTAGGTGGTATGATGGTGGATCCGGAGGAGCACCTCGGTGAGACCCACACGGCATACGCAGTACCCACCCAAGCTGTGCCAATCTCAACAGCAGTGCCCACAGACGCCCTCCTGTCTAGGATGGGCGATTTGGAAAGAGCACTTTGACAAGTGCAGGGTGGTGACCGCTAGTCTTCTAGTTTCGGGACCTTTGCTATTTTCTAGAGGCAACTCTCCCACCAAATTTCCAAGTCCCAGACTTTGAAAAATATAATGGAAAAGGCTGCCCCATCTCCCATCTGAGGGCGTATTGCAGAGACCTCACTCATCTCTAGGCTGACGAACGGTTGTTGATCCACTTGTTCCATAAGAGTCTCTCTGGCACTGCCTTGAAGTGGTTAACTTCCTTGGACATGGCGACCATTCGGACTTGGAACGACCTAGCCCAGGCGTTCCTAGAATAGTATTCCTTCAACCTCGACCTAGTCCCAAAGAGGGAGGACTTGGCTGCCACCAAGCAAAAGCCTTTGGTGCCATTTGGAGAGTACGCTGGGCGCTAGCGTGCCCTTGCCTCATAGGTCAAGGATAGACCCTCCAACCAGGAGTCTATTGAAATGATCATCCACGGGGTGCATTTAGCCACAGGGACTCTGCTTAGCATCCAACCTATCACCACCTTCTACTCCTTGATTAGAGCCGGCGCCTGCGTGGAAAGCTCGCTACGAAGTGGCAGCTTCCTCGCAATCACCGCGTTCGCCAAGCAAGCGACCACCACCAGCCACAATGCTGGCACCAGCAGCAGTAGCAACAACGACGGCTCCGCCTTCAGTTATCCGAAGAGGAGGGATCTCCCAAAGTGCACTGTTGCGTACCCTGGGTCCCCTGCTCTGTCGGTGAACGTGGTGGGCCCGTCGGCTCAAAATCAGGTAGTTCATGCACCATCACGTAGGGCACCGCACACACCTCACATCACAACCACCGCCAAGCTAGTGAATCCCGTAGCACCAGCAAGGCAAGGATAGTACCCCCCATAGGGAAGGCCCTGACGACTTGACCGAGATTTCACCCCACTTGTCGAGCCGTTGAGTGCCATCCTCCTCAAGGTACAGTCGCTCCTCAGGTATCCGTACGTTCGCCCACTGCCGAATCCCTTGCTAGCCTGGTATAAAGCGAATTTGTATTGCAGCTACCATCGGGCCCTAGGGCACTCGATGGATAACTGTTTCATTCTTTGGAATGCCATACAGGACCTCATTGATCGCAAGATCATTGTTATCCACACTCGGGATGTAGGATCTGCACCCGCCCCTGCATAAGCACCAGCACAAGCACAGTCACACCCTAGTGTTGTCAGTTAGCCTCTCCCCCAGCACCCTCATCCAGGGGTGCCCGGGACCTCAGGGGTTCACTGCCTTTTCCCTTTTCAATCTGGTTCTTCCTAGCCGGATCCGTCAGATCTTATCCACCTTGTCTCTGAACCATTTTTGTCTCAGTAGTATCTCTCCTTCCTCTCTGTTTCAGAGTCCATCGTCGGTATGATTCGCTGAGTCGCCAGGACAGAGCGCGCGGTTACATCGCCTGCCATGCAATCTCCCCCAGCTTAGCCCATCAGCCTTGATGCCAGGTGTGACCATGCCGGTGGAACCCCTAGGTGCGGTTCACAAAACCTTACTCCGGTGTGCGGAAACACACTGGGAGGTCCGATACAGTCACGGCGAAAATGGTGAATCCGAAGGAAGAGACAAGACTCGGAAACACCAAAGGGAAGACAAAAAGGATAAGGAAAGGAGTCGCCACCTAGTCATTTAATGGAAAGACGAGGAAAACTAAGAAAACACAAAAAAAGGCAGAAAGTAAACAAGATGCAAAGATGCATGTGTGATCCGTGCCTAATGGATAATGCAAGATGAATGC
>JAMKQA010063729.1:0-10757 GCA_024699735.1 Posidonia australis | reverse complement strand
ATCTTATTCTTGATGTCATTTTGGGTTAATACTTTGGTTACAGGTTTTGCGAAAGAGGATATGCAGCATTTTGTTGCTGCTTTGGCTCCTCAGCCTGCAGCACCACCTTCCCTTGCCTCTCCTATAGCACCACCTGAAGAGGCTGCCCAGGAGACTCTAATGGATTGAGCAGTTGTGCTGCTCTTGTATAATGGTTTTCTTTTTGGGACTTTATACATGTGTGACCCATTTTTGTTGCATCAAGGGCTATTGAACAATTCCACTGTATTTTTTTTGGTGGCCTATGAGCCTTGGTGCTGTAATATTTTTGGACCTTTGTATTTCTTACTGGCATTAACGCCGACGAAATATATCTATCTCAATTATTAACAAAAGAAAAAGTTTCTCCAAGTAATTTTAATCATGTTATATATTTGATATATAAACAATAATCACTAATATTAATTTTTTTTTCAAGCAAATTTTATTTGGTAGATACTGACTATCTAAACTGACTTGAATTTATATATCGATTTTGTGGTATTAGATATCGCTTGAGTAAGTATGATGTTAATCGGCTATCAACTAATGTCATAGAAAACTTAAATTATAGACATTCACAATTAAGGTCTATAATCGAGTACACATTTGGAGTGGTAAAACATCGTTTCGCTATTCTTCAAGGTTACATATCATTTCCCTTTGAAACATAAGCTAAGATTATTCTAGTATTTTTTTTGCTTCATAATTTTATTCGTAAAGCCGATTACGAAGATTTACTTGAAGAACTTGAAGATGAATTAGAAGAACTTGCAAAGCCAATCTTCTAAAAGTGTTGGATGAAGAAGAAGAAATATATAATGGTATTGGATTAACTTAAGAACAAAAAGAAAAAGAAAAAGAAGATCAAATGCGTGAAAATATCATGAATTCTATGTGATGTGGTTGATAATTGTAATTAATTTTTAAGAATTTGTAATGTTATTTGAACTTTTATACGACTCAAATTTATATTTTAAAATTAAATATTTGATTGAGTTTCAAGTTAACAATTACGAGATTAACAATGTCTATTTTCTTTTGAAATCTATTAACAAGCACAAACACTCATCCTCCGGTTTCCTTTGCTTTTTTAAACAAGCACAAACAATAAGAAACTTAATCAATAGTAAATCGATTTTCTCTTATTTTTCAATTCGTGTTGACTCCAGAATTCTACTTCCTGTCCAATTTTGTACATAAGTAGACCCTTGGAATGTTGAGATTTTATTGGCGTCGGTTGGAGCCCGGTAACACTTTCATGTCATATTATATACCATTACAAAAGCTTTTCTTGAAATGTTGTTATTTATTAATAGATGGGATGTGCAAAATCTGTGATTTTACAAAAGCACAAACTCAAAATTCATTTTTTATTCCAAAGAATTGTGTCAAAACATGGAAGATTGTGTTTTGATATTTTTCCTAATGTAGTGACGAAATTATAGGTGAGACTTCTTCCTCACAAACTTGAGACGTGGATTTAAGGATGGGCTCTGAGTCGGCGGCCACCCTCCAGTCAACCCGTCTCCGTGGTAATGACGCAGTACATACGCATGAGTTCATACCAGAATCCCTCAAAAGAAGGCTACGTCGTCGTTATGGTTATGGAAACAGGACTTCTACTATGTATATATTTATTCATCCCATGGGAATATGGGATAGGTGAGGCTCGAAGTCAAACCGGGAAAGTTTTCGCAATTGCCGCTCAAGTTCTTAGATGCAAGGCAGGAACGTCTTAATTTCACGTTCGTTTCCTTCTCCAGTTAGTAGTTCCCTTACCTGGCAAGTATACCCGCGATTCTTTGTGAACTTTCCCGCTTTTAAAACAAAATGTTTAAGACGTGCCCACCACTCACAAACTGTGCGGACTTACAAAGAAAAGAAGATTAAATACGAGAATAAAGAAGATTACTAATGGTGTCATCGTCAAAAGGGAGAATTTTGGTTGTAAAAGAGGCATCTCCCTTTCCAAATTAAAATACGAAAAATGGGATTCAAAACAGACCGAGCCTCTCTGAATCATGGGACCGACCATGCAATTCCCTAATGGCTGTTTTACGTCGACTTTAAGGGTCGGCCTGTTTTAAAAAATATCCTTTAGAAAAACGCACTCTTTTTTTTTCCTAATAATCTAGAAGATTGCTGCATAACACGCCAACGCGTAATCCTTTCCTTTTTCTGTTACAAATCTTGAGTAGGCAGGCTGCCTGGCTGGCTGGCCAACTCAATATATACATACATACATATAATATATATATATATATATATATATATATATGTTGTTGCCAACTATGAAACAGCAACAATCGACCCCTCCCTCCGGAAGGAAGAAGAGCAGCAACAATATATGAAAATACCAAGAAGAAAATATTATCGAAGAAATAAGGAGAAAAGGAAGACAATATATATTACGTGGTCTTGACTCTGTGAGATGAGCGCAGCATTTCCCTCCCGTGCTCCCACGTCTGCAGCGCTTCCGTTTCAAACTGAAACAGCATGGTAACCAGCAGAGCAATACGGTACATGTGCAAAGTTCTGCAACTGATTGGTTCCTTCGCCTTCGCTGACTGGTTTGTTGTTTCCTAGCTCCTTCCATGGCCAGCTTTCGTGACGATGTACTTAAACCATGGTCGATGGTTACAAATCTTAGTTACGTAACTTGTCAAACTACTTACTCTCATATCTTTCTGCCTTTCTTTCATTTGATCAATCTAGTTACTCGTTGTTTGTATATATTCATGCATGCATGATGGAGTTGGATACCAAGTCTGCATTAATGTTCTCCCTCACCGCCTCCTTGAACCCACCACAGAGGCGCTGGCGCAAGGCATTGGCTGTCATCTATTCCGTCAGAGCCTTATCCAACGACAAATTCTCCATCGTCCCATTGCAATCCCCACTACCCTACACTGTTCTTGATTTTCATGACGACCACGCTGACGCCAACGCCGATGGAAAACTGATCGATCCTCTCGCTCTCAAGCTTTCCCTCCTCCCCTCGCACCGACTAACCCGACTGGTCAAGGAGAAGGACAATGCCGGACTGCACCGTCTCGGAGGCGTCGAAGGCGTCCTTGATCTCCTCGCTACCGATGCCGTCGATGGAGTGGACGGCCACGAAGACCAGCTGCGCTACCGTCGTGCGGTATTCGGGTCCAACGCTTACACCAAGCCCCCGGCGAGAGGGTTCCTGTCGTTCGCCGTCGACGCGATGAAGGACACGATGCTCATCATTCTCCTCCTCTGCGCTTTAGTGTCACTTGGGTTCGGCATCAAGGAGCATGGAATCAAGGACGGATGGTACGACGGCGTCAGTATTCTCGTCGCCATCTTCTTGGTCGTTGCTGTCACGGCCGTCAGTAACTTCAGACAGGACCGGCGCTTCGGCAAGCTTTCCGGTGAGTCTAGTAACATCAAGGTTAACGTCGTCAGGGACTGTCATCGGCAGGATGTGTCTGTGTTTGATATTGTCGTGGGAGATGTCGTCTTTCTCAATATTGGAGATCAAGTTCCGGCCGATGGCCTGTTCCTTGACGGCCACTCTCTGCAGCTCGACGAGTCCAGCATGACCGGTGAGACTGCCCACATTTCCGTCGACCTGAAGAAGAACCCTTTCCTCTTTTCCGGTACCAAGGTATGCACGTAGTTGGTGTGTGTTTCGTCTCATTGAGTTGATCAAATTCTATTCCAAAATACGGAAGTCACTGAAAAAATGCATGAACAGGTAGTTGATGGTTACGGCCATATGGTGGTGACGGCGGTGGGAATGAACACGACGTGGGGTGAGATGATGAGCAGGATCAGCAACGACAACCGTGAAGCGACGCCGCTGCAGGAGCGACTCGAGAAGCTAACGACCAGCATTGGGAAGATCGGTTCCCTGGTGGCGGCCTGCGTCCTCGCGGTGCTTCTTATCCGATACTTCACAGGATCCACCAAGGACGAGGACGGAAACCCAGAGTTCAACAAGAGGACGACAGCCGCTAACAGTGTGGTTAGCGCTTTGGTCAGTATTGTATCGGACGCCGTCACGATCATCGTCGTCGCAATCCCTGAGGGACTTCCTCTAGCCGTGACGCTCACTCTCGCCTACTCCATGAAGAGGATGATGGCCGACAAGGCAATGGTGAGGAAGTTGCCGGCTTGTGAGACCATGGGTTCCGTCACCACCATCTGCACTGACAAGACCGGCACGCTCACACTCAATCAAATGAAGGTCGTTCGTTTCTTCGTAGGCCAGATAGAAATAGTGAATGATAACATTTCTATTCTACTCAACAGAAACAAAAACAACAACAACAACGACAATATTCTCTTACTTGACCTCTTCCACCATGGAGTTGGCCTCAACACGACTGCAAGTGCGTACCATCCGCCGCGTCCCGCTGCAGAGGTCGAGATCACCGGCAGTCCCACCGAGAAGGCCATACTCTCTTGGGCGATCGAGGATTTGGGATTATCTGTCGACGTTATCCAAGAAATTAAAGCTAACTGCGATGTTCTCCATGTCGAGGCTTTCAATTCCCAGAAGAAACGCAGTGGAGTCATGGTAAAGTTCTCCACAAATAACAGAGGAGGTGGTCACCAGCAAACGACATCGAACATGATCCATGTTTACTGGAAGGGAGCTGCTGAGATGGTTCTGGCAATTTGCTCCCATTACCACGAGATCGATGGAAGTGCAAAGGTGATGGACGCAGACGAAAGGTTCAAGCTTGAACAAACCATCCAAGACAGGGCAGCAAATAGTCTCAGGTGCATAGCTTTTGCCTACAAGGAAGTGAAACAAGAAGACATCGAAGTCGACGAGGAGGGCAACATATCAAGGCTACAAGACGAAGGCCTCACGTTGCTCGGCATGGTCGGCCTAAAGGACCCATGTCGTCCGGAGGTTAGAGAATCTGTCCGAGCTTGCCAAGACGCCGGAGTCGTTGTCAGGATGATCACCGGAGACAACGTCTTCACGGCTAGAGCAATCGCAGTAGAATCTGGAATTCTCACAGCAGAAGAACAGTACCAGGATGGGCTGGTCATAGAAGGGAAGACATTCCGCGAGTACTCGCAGGACGAAAGGACGAGAATGGTAGACGTAATCCGCGTCATGGCAAGGTCCTCACCATTCGACAAGCTGTTGATGGTCGAATGCTTGAAGAGGGAGGGAGAGGTCGTCGCCGTCACAGGCGACGGTACGAACGACGCACCGGCGTTGAAAGAGGCTGACGTGGGTCTGTCCATGGGAATACAAGGGACGGAGGTGGCGAAGGAGTGCTCGGACGTGGTGATCTTAGACGACAACTTCAGCTCCGTCGTGACGGTGCTGAGATGGGGTCGTTGTGTGTACAACAACATCCAGAAGTTCATCCAATTCCAACTTACGGTTAACGTCGCAGCACTAACGATCAACTTCGTCACCGCCATGTACTCCGGCAAGGTCCCGCTCACGACGGTGCAGATGTTGTGGGTGAATCTGATCATGGACACTCTCGGGGCCTTGGCTCTGGCCACCGAGAGGCCCTCGAAGGAGCTCATGAAGGATCCGCCGGTGGGTCGGACGGCGCCGTTGATAACCAACGTGATGTGGAGGAATCTGATGAGCCAGGCCCTTTTCCAAGTCGGTGTCCTACTAGTGTTCGAGTTCAAGGGAGAATCGATTCTAGGAGTCGACGAGAAGGTGAAGAACACGGTGTTGTTCAACACGTTTGTGTTCTGTCAGGTGTTCAATGAGTTCAATTCCAGGAAGTTGGAGAAGAGGAATGTGTTCCAGGGGTTGCACAGGAACAGGTTGTTCGTTGGGATAATCGCAGTAACTGTGGTGTTGCAAGTGGTGTTCGTGGAGCTGTTGCAGAAATTTGCTGGAACTGTGAGTTTGAACTGGGGGCAGTGGGGAATTTGCATTGGGATCGCCTTCTTGTCTTGGCCGATTGGTTGGATCATTAAGTTCATTCCCGTATCCCAATCAATCACCTTGCTTGGTCTTTCTCAGGCGGCATTAGGTTCTTTTTCTTAGCAAGGTTGTTTGATTCTTCCACTGAGTGGAATAGATTATTTTTTAATTTTCTCTCATTGTTAATGGAGAAGTTCTTGTAATTCAGTATTGTAAATCTTGTTTAACTAATAAAGGCATGTGGACTTACTTTTGGGTTAATAAAGAGAATTAATTCAGTAGCTAACAAGATACCTACGAGTCAAATTTGAGATGGCTTTACTGCGGGCACAATTTATTCACAAACAGGTGATCAGCAGTTATCTCGCATTCCCACTGCCGGAATAAAAAGAAAGACTCTGTGCAACTCGACACTAAAATTTATGACTTGTGTCATTATCTATGCTTAAATACCTTTTTAAGTTAATACACTTGCTTAAAATTTTATTTATTTCAATACTTAACTTAGGTCAATATCCCTACCGTCAAGTTTCATTTACCTCGGTTACTATTTTTTAACCTAATTGCCATTAAACCTAACTAAAGGCCCAGGAGAAAACCTGAATGTCGTCCCATTTAATTACCCAATTACCCTAGGTAATGCCTACTAAATCTTTAGATTTTACTCCTTTTCTTCATCTCTTCCTCTCTTCTCCTCTTCTTCCTCCTTCCCTAGTTGTCGATGTTTGTAGAGAAGCATGGAGTAGAGCTCACCTGGAGAAGTCTTCATGATTATAGTCGAAGGAGGTGGAGGATTGATTGAGCCGTCATTGTAGTCCCTCCATAGTGGTCTCTTATGTTGTCGGAAGAGTTCGTCGTTGTAGTCCACCTATAATGGTCCCCTACGTTAAAAAGAAAAGAATTCACTAACGTTGCGGACTCTTATTGGTAATTTCTTCTTGAATTTCTTGAAGTTTCTTCGTCATCTTCCTTTCCATTGCCGCAAGCGTAACCTTTGTGTAGCAAGTGTGATACACAACTTCATCAACTCATTGGAAGAATCCATAAAAGACGGTCTCATTCTACAAGAAAAACAAATTTTCACTTAGACATTTCATCCAACGCTTTGTGATGGAGGAAAACCCATGTTTATTTGCCAAAGAGGACGTCTAGAGAAACTCTTCTGTTTAATGTTTAATTGAGAAAATGTGTACATAATACATTTCTTTTTATCACAAATGCACCAAAAGACGTGGCTACAGGCCGATGAAGATATTGAGATCATGCTACAACGAGGAGGGAGGAGGATGGCGGAAGTAGAAAAGGAAGAAAAAAAAAGTATAGAAGAGGAATAAAGAGGGTATTAACATAAAATTTGAAAGGACACAGACGTGTTTTAAAGATGAATTAACGATTATATGTAACTCTATTAGGTTTAAGACTGTGACCATGCCAATCCGGGGGTTCGACGTAGAGTCGCGCCATAGGGAGGAGATCACATCCATGCCAAGATAGCAAAGACGTAAGATAAGATAAAAGAAAAGGAAAAAGAAAAAGAGTCGCCACCTAATCTTTCAAGGGAAAGACGAGGAAAACCACAAAAACTTGAATGCATGAGATGCAGATGTGAAGGCTGAATGTCTGCTAACTAGAGGATGGGTAAGGATTTCTATTACGCACGAGGAAGTTATTAGGCACCCGCATGTGTCCGAGAAACTCGGTCTTTCTAGCCTAAATCGCTTGCTACGGCTGGATGAATGTTTGCTAAGCCTAGACCATGCTCTAAACATGCTAATGTGAATGCCATGACAAAACTAGATGGATGTGCATGATGGTATGCGAAAATTGCGAAGAAATCCACATAAAATGACCAAATCGCAAAATACGACACGACAAAAGGGATCACATGAAATGACGAGGTTCTTAATGAGAAAGGCTCAGAAAACCATATTGATATCAAGAAGATAAAAAGTGGAGTCAACCCAAGTCCTCGGAATTATGGAAAAAGTCGTGAAAATCAAAGTAGAAGAATAATCCGCAAATAGGCCAATGTGGGCCTTCCGGTCAATTAGTGTACGTCCTCGGACGATGAAATCTAAATCAAATCAAAATTCTGAAATGTAGGATCAAAGCAAATCAAATCGGATATCGGATAAGAAACTCTGGAAGCAAAGTGAAGAAAGAAGTCCACGAATGAAAGGCATGAGATGCCGGCTCGCTAAATAGGGATACAAATGTGAGGAGGAATAACATGAAAGGCAAGGATAAGTGCCTAATTGTGCAAAAATTCTAAAGAATGGCTTAGACAATGACTATGCAAGACTGAGTGCACAAATTGAGATGTATGCTCATGAATTGGAGACACAGGGGCAATTGGGTCATTTTCTTGGCCAGGTGTGATAAATGCTAGCATGAGAGTGATGCATGGTTTAAGTTATGTCAAAATATATACAAAACATCTAGAATGTGTTATTTACAAGAAAACATGAAGGGAAAAACAAGAACATGATATAAACATAGTAAAAAAAAAAACAAATGTGGGGACTAAAACGCAAAATTCACAAAAAAAGAGTATCTGGATGAAAACTACACTCATGCCTTTTATTCCAACATGCAGGTGATGGATCCAATGTCAATGTGGCACTGAGGTGTGAAAATTGTACTTAGATAATTTCCTGATAATTCAGGGTCTAAAGTGTAAAATTCACACATAGGTGCAAATGTAGTTAAAATGTGAGACTAAAAGATCAATTCACAGTGAAACCATGATTTTTGAGTGGAATTTATGATTAAAAAAAATATTGAAATGTAATAAGCAAAAAATACAAAGAATATGCAAGGAAATATTTTAAAACCCTAAGTAATGGATTTCGAAATAATCTTAAGGGCTTGCATGTAAATTATATGTTCTCAGGAATGATTATTAGGAACCCAAG
The DNA here is from genome assembly GCA_024699735.1 of Posidonia australis. NCBI lineage: Eukaryota > Viridiplantae > Streptophyta > Magnoliopsida > Alismatales > Posidoniaceae > Posidonia > Posidonia australis. The sequence goes on along the minus strand of JAMKQA010063729.1, from coordinate 1,937 downwards.
GACTTATGTACAAAATTCGAGGGACCTGAAAATGATAAAAATGGAATTTTATGTGGGTCAGTGTAATTATGCAATTTATTAAGGTTAATGTGCAAAATTCACAAAGAAAACCATTTTTCAAAAATTCTAGGATTTATTGCAAAAGTTCAGGACTTAAATGTGATAAAAATTGAATTTTAGAGATGAACAATATGATTTTTAGATATTTTAGGGCTCAGATTACAATTTTCCCAAAGAAAATTCATTTTAAAGAATTCCAAGGGTCACATGCAAATGTTCAGAACTTAACTATAAAGAAAATATGGATGCAGGGGCTTAAATGCAAATAAACATGCATGAATATGTTAGGAATTAAAAAAAAGAAACATGCAGGGGGCATATGCAAAATTTACAAAGAAAATAAAAGAACTAAAAACATTTTAAAACTACAAGGGCTAAACTGTAAAAAGTAGGACCTAAAACAAATAAAAAAAGGACCTAAACACAACATCCTAGAACTAAAGGGGCTGGGCCCAAAAACTTTCTATTCGAATATCGCAGGAGGATCACCAGCGCTCTCCCTCCGGCGATCTCTCCAGCGATGCAGCAACGGTGATCCCGCAGCGGTGGATGATGAGCGGCGGTTGAGGAAGCTCTAGGGGGCCATGATGACAATCTCCGGGAGGCTGGGCAAGGCTGGGGAGGCCTAAGGCCCTCTCCCCACCTTACGCTCCGGTGAGGTCCTTTGAACAGTGACGAAGAAGACAATGGCGCAGCATAGCGGCGCTCCGACGACTGATGCGGCGTAAGGACACACGACGGACCTCCGGAGCGACGCGAGGAGTCTTACGATGACTTCAACGAGGGCTGGGGTGGTCCCAGTCGCTCTCCCCATTTCCTGCGTCAGCGGTGAGGCTGCGGTGGATCGTTGGGGAGCTCCAGCAGTCCAGACGGCAATGGAGCGGCGTAGATGGCTTCGTGGAGGCGTGGCGGAGGTCACTGGGTCGACGACGTGAGGCGAGGAAGCCCGGTGATCCCATACCCCTCTCGACGGCGAGCGACGGTGCCAGATGGGTTGGCGTCGACGGCGAAGGTCCTCTAGAGCGGAGTGGGACTAGAGAGATAGGGGAGAGAAGAAGAGATTGGAGGAGAGGAGAAGAAGAGGAGGAGAGGCCCCCTAGTGGGCCTCGCCCGAGGCCAAGTGGCCTGAAAGCTCTCCGGTGGGTAGAACCCACCACCAGAGGTGGGTCGACGACGGGCCAGAAAAGGGGGGTCACCGTCGTGGCTCGATTCCAGGGCCCTAAGCGATTCTATAAGCCTAATGAATCGGAAAAAAAGAAAGAAAGGGGAGAGTAGTTACCTGTGGTGTGAGATGTCTCTTCCGGCGAGACGGTCGACGGCAGCGTCTGGGAGCGGCTCTGGCGGTGCTCTGGCTGGGGCTCTGGGAGGCAACAAAAAGGATCTGGTGACCTGGGAAGGTCGGGGTGGAGTCGCTCGTGATGTGGGTCTCAAGAGAGAGGGGTTTGCATGCTGGATGGGAGGCTTCGACGATGTCCCTGGCTTGACGGCGGTGAGGAGCTTTTAAGCTCCAACAGACGTCCTCCCTGTCGTCGATCTTCCTCACCAGGGGCCAACGTCGTAGGATTGAGCGTGTGGCCAAGATGGAAGGTTCGGTGATCGCGGGGTCAAGGATTCAGCCCCGGAGAACCAGGGATTGGCTGCGGGATCCTCGCTGGAGAAAACAGGGTCATCGGCGGTGAAGGCTCGTCGGAAAAATTATTTTCTTTTCTAAAGTTTTCTGGTTTAAACATTTATTGGGCTTATTGGACTGAAACGAGCTTAGGGTTTTGGTTTTCCTTTGTTTCTCTTTTTTTCTTTTGTTTTGTGATTTAAAATTAATATTAATTTGATGGTTTTGGATTTGATTTGGATTGATTATTTGTGTTTTAATATTTTAA
>JAMKQA010063723.1:0-12038 GCA_024699735.1 Posidonia australis | reverse complement strand
GAACATATAAGTGCGTGGCAAAGTGCTATGTGCAAGGAAATAGTAAAAGAAGATAACTCATGCAGATTTATGCTAGAAACAAAAGTATAGATTTGCATGGAGATCATTTGCAAAGAGAGCAAACATGTTTATCATAAAACTTCATAAAAACATGGAATAAATCAAACCATATGTAAGATTTCGAGCATGCTTTATCATGTTTCTAAAGTTAAATTTAAAGGAGAAAGAAGAGGTAGAAAGCCTACCTCTCAAGATGTTCCTTCTTGAAATATCAAAGATAGAGAGATCCTTGTTGCTATGGAAGGACCAAGGATGCTTTAGGATGCAAGGGAGTGCTCTAGAAAACGAATATCTGCTGCTGGAAAGAGGGTGTAACTCGTGCAGGATGCTTGCTCAGAACAGAATTGCTGAATTCAGGATTTCTAACCTCTCCTAATGGTTGCCTATGGGTGTCCTCATATAGGATTTTCTCATGGGTAACTCATGGGAAGGCAAGGAGCCTCGTAGACGAAAAGCCTAGAATATTCCATGGCATATTCGTTGCTAGAGGTAATAACCATGGGAGATGGAAAGCCAGCAGCCCACAGCCTGCGAAGTGGCTGGGCGCCTGGGATGTGCGTCAGGTATGTGCGTCTGGCATGTGCGTTTGGCAGGTGCGCCTGGCATGCACGCCTGCTTGGTGTGCTAGGTAAAAGTGCTGGCTAGATGTGCTAGGGAGGTGTGCTAGCTAGGTGTGCTAGGGAGGTGTGCTAGCTAGGTGCTCTCTCCTACCTATCGGGAGTTCTAGTTGGGTTGCGGGCTGCTGTGGGTTTAGGGTTGGTTCAAGGGTCAGCCACATCCAAAGCAACATCTGGAAAATTATCAATGAGTCACCTCAAAATTGAGGTGTCTACAGTGTTTTTTAGTGACCTTTGAAGCTTTGAATTTTTATATCCCTAGATGCATGCCAAAGATTTTGATGAAACTTATCCCAAAAAAAAGTAGACTTTGCATGCATATGGACTTGATTGAGCAGAGGCTCAGTGTTTGTTGACTGAGCAGAGACTCGATGTCAATGTAGCACTCTCCAATGGTTGTGAACTTGACTTGGCAAGAGCGGTCATTTCAAGTATGCATAAAATTTTTGAAAATCATGCATATGGTTTGAAAGTCAAGAGCATGGTTTTAAAAATAAAGGAAAAGAATTATTTTCTTTAAAAGCAGAAAATGGTTTTGGATGTTAAAATAATTTGAAAAAGAAAGAAATTAGATTTCAAAGACAAGATTTCTAAAGCTGAGTTGCTTGTAGGGCAAAAGAGTGTTGCCTGTGATTATGTGCGGCATCTAGAGAGATGCTAAAGTAGTGTGTGTTTTTTTGAAGGGTGTATACTAGGTGACCTTTTAGTGATCACTCATGTGTATTTTTGTTGGTGTTTTCTCAAGTGCAGGATAAGACCAGAAGTTACTAGTGCACATGAAGTTAGAGTCAATCGACCACACATCAAGGATTTTGGGTAAGTGTTTAGTTTAATTTAATTCAACTAATAGTGTTTTGATTTAAATTATTTAATGTTGGATTTAGTTTTAGATTTGATGCAAGTGACAATTGCTAGTAAATAAAGAGAAAAAATGGTAGCTTGAATTTGGGTAATGGCTCTTGGTTGAGTTGTTACACAAAAATAGTTTTCAAAAATGCATAAGAGCATGGATTTTTCAGAAGAAAAAAAAAAGGAAAAGAAAGCTTTGAAAGAGTATGTTTTGCGGAGATTTCCTAGAAAAGAATTTTTAAGAATTTTAATCAGAGTTTTAGTTTAGTAAGAACTAGATTAGAGATTTACAGAAAAGCTTTCCAGAAAAGATAACAGAGTTTTATTTTGGAAACTTAGGCTTAGAATTTTGATTGTTTTCTGCTGTTTTGTTGGGGCATGTGCTGGGTGACTTAGAAGTCACTCATGCATTTTTAATTATTTGGTTTTCAGGTGCATAATTGAAATGCAGTTAATTCCGGTGCTCTAGAATTTTGAGAGTCACTAGCCACACACAGGTCTAGGTAGTAGTTAGTATTTAGTTTAATTTCTATTCTTAGTAGTTTGGCAGACTCAGACTTAGATTAGTATTGCTCTGTGGCACCCTATGGTTACGGGATTTTACAGTCACTATAGTCAATACTCTCTTCTTCTTCATTTTCTTCATCGCCTTCACTATCATCTTCTACAAATGTTCTTTCTTCATCCTTAACTTGCCACAACACTGAATATGGTGGAATTATAGAGACTTGATGTAGAGCATGGTCTACAACTATGGTTGTGGTGGCTCGTAGTCAAGTTGATATAAGTCTTCAAACTCGTTATTCGTAGCATCATCGGCCATAGCAATATAAGCATGTACTTTGATCTTCATTATACTGAAAGATTCATCTTTCTTCCTCTTTCTTGAAGCTTGAGATACATAACAAACTTGATCTGCTTGTGAAGCTAACACAAATGGTCTGAATCTCCTCAGGTATTTAGTTGGTATAAAATCTACAATATCATGCCTGACGCCGTGTGTGACTCCCTCTTTAGGATCATACCAATTAAAAAGGAACAATATCACTTTATTTGCATTGGAATATTCCAACTTGAGGATCTCTTTCAAGACACCATAATAGTCAATATGGTCTTCTCCATAACAAGATCCGTTCACCATAACTCCTGAATTTTGAGTAGTCAATCTCCCACCATATTCATGTGTGTGAAATCGATACTCATTTGCAAAGCAAGCACCATATGACTTTACTTGAAAAATAAGACCATAAACTAAATCCTTTAAGAGGTTTTGCTTAGGACTAGGATCGAGTTAGTTTACATGACTTCTAAACCACTCAAGAAAAGTGTTCCTGAATAACTCCAAGATATCATCATCTTTTAGACTAGGACGGTCAACCATTAATTGTTCTCTGAATTACCTACACTTGAAAATTTGAACATAGTAAGATAATATATTATTTAAATTTATTGAATAGACATATCGAGAAAGATAGTGAAAAATACTCGACAAAGGGTTTGACTTCATCACAATTGTCAAGAATATATAACTCTATAACATCTGTCTTGCTTTGGGTCAGTAGACGCTCTTTCCCCTTTCCAAAAGAACGAGTACTAGAACATAAGACAGAAACTATATCGTTTTGTTCCTCAACTACCATATCATCATTGCTCTGTGCTCAATTATGCATTGCTTCAACCTTTGGTAAGAAATATCTCAAGCAAAAAGTGACAACCTCTTCGTAGATATATTGTGCACTTATTAAACCTTCCACTCTAATCTTATTCCAAACTTTTCGTTTCAAGAAAAACTTGTATCTATTAAAAATGTGGATAAATTAGATAAAAGTTCTCTCAATAACAAAAAAGAAACAAACTTTCTTTAAAATAAACTATACCTCTCAAAATGATGCATCCATTGATATTACACTGGTTCACCCACTTTGGTTTCGTAAGGCAAGTGGATCATGAGATATTCCATCGAGTCAATGAAGGTAGGCGAAAATATCTTCTTAAGATTGCACAATAAAAAAACAATATTTCCTTTTAAAGTCTCGATGTCTTTTACAGACAATTTGGAGGAGCAAATGACCTTGAAGAATTTACTTAGATCTGTGAGTACATCTACAATAGGCTTAGGCAACAAACCTCTAAATGCAAGGGGAAGCAGTCTCCCATAAACACGTGACAATCATGACTTTTTATTCCCTTGAAAGTATATTTCTTGAAATCCACAAGTTTTGATATATTTGATGCATATCTGTCTAATAATTTCAAGTTGTTGACCCACTTACACACTACCTTTATCTAATTCATATCGAGTGTGTACTTTCCCTTTACCATTGTAGTCTTTCCATTGGCATGTTCTATTATGTGCAAGTCCTTACAACTACAAACTAACTTCAAATCTCTACGTGCATTCTCCATGTCCTTTGTTTTGCCCTTGACATTTAATACCGTGTAGAACACATGGTCAAATACATTCTTCTCGATGTGCATGACATCTATGTTATGCTTAATTAAGAGCATAGACTAATTGTGATGCCTGGGCCTGATTATACATTTTTAATTGTAAAATCATGTAATTATTGTAATATTGTATGAATGGTTTATTAATGGATAATCAACTGTTTCTTGTGATTGTAAGGATTTGGTTGGCTTACTGTGCACCGTTGTGATTTGGGACCAATGTGGAGTCTGATTTGAGGATGTACACCTGCCTCGATTTGTGAGCCTGTCTTTTCTCCTTTCTTTTCTTTCTTTTTCTCCCTCTCTCACGAGCTCTCCCCATCCTCATCACCTTCTTCTTCTTCACCCGAACCCGTGCCTCCCCGTCTCTTCCGACGTGATAGGTGGCCGACGCCATGCAGGAGGAGGAGATAAGAGGAATGAGGCAGTAGTGGGTGGAAGCTGGGAGAGAAAGAAAGAAAAGAGGAACGGTGTGCAAGCCAGAGGGAGAGGAGGTGGGCTGAGCCATGGTCTGTCGGTGGGGGAGGAGCTTCGTCGGGGCAAGGAGAGGCTCGTCAGAGTTGGGAAGGTTTGTCGGAGGAAGTACGCGACCCCTCCTTCTCCTCGGTTCTCTTCTTATAACATGATATGTTGAAAATGAGAATAAATGCATGTAAAATCATAGAAAAATAGTAGAATAGATGAGAATGTGATGGATAGCATGACCATCTAGAAATCATGCAGCTAAGATGAGATTTGGGTGATTTATGCATGTTTTTGGGATGTATGCTATAGTAGTTACATACGAGCTTCATCTCTTTGTGATTTTTGTGTGGATTGTATGATGAATGGATTGATCAATGTTTGAGGGGTTTTGAAGTAGACTCAAGAGTCTACATCCGATAATTTATCCATGATTTATGATGCTTGTTTGAGGGGTCCACTGGAAGCTCCCAGTTCTAGCGAAATGTGTAGCCTGAAACTAGGGAGGTGTTCTGGACACGGGCAATTCGGCATGCCAAACTGGATTCGGCATATCGAATTCCTGTCAGATAAACCAGAATACCTGGTTTTAGTAGACAGAAATCATTCGGTCGACCGAAACAGGGACTTTCAGTATACCGAAAATATTCGGTGTACCGAACTAGAGATTTTTGGTACATCGAACCTGATTTTTGGTCTATCGATTTTTCCTTGGCCCTGATATATATGAATGAAAATATAAAATGAAAATAAAAGGTTATAAATAGACAATGAGTATGTGTTAAAGGTGTTTTTCCCATGCAGATGTCATGGAGAAATATGAAACCCAAATAAGTAAATTTGGGAATGGTTTTGGACTTGAAGCCCTAAGAATGAAATAAAAGTGATTTAATGTGTGGTTTTGAGTAATTACGGACATGAGACCCAATTTATGATTTTAAAAACATGGTTTTCATGGATGGAGTTGGGACCCCAGAAGAGGGTCATGTGTTGCATGAAAAAGGTTCCTACAACAAACAGAATAAAATGGAATTGAGTCTGAAAAGGAAAACTTAAGAGTTTTGAAATAAACAATAATAATGTGTTGAGGAACCACGGGGGTTGGTGTCGACAATGTGGTAGGAGTATGAAACTTCAATGAAACCAATTGTCAAATACAACTGTGGTTGCCGTGCTTGAGACGTTATAGGCTGAGCCTGAGTATGTGTGTGGCCATGCCGACGGAGGGGGACCGTGCTCCCCAAGCGCGACACCACATGGGAGTCGGTGGGGCCACAGCGAGTCTGGTGGTTCCAAGAGCGAAAAGGAAATGACTCGAAAACACCATAAACTGAGTGAAAACGAAAACATGGAGTCACCACCCAGTCTATTTAAAATGGAAAGACGAGAAAAACCGTATCGAAAGATCAAAAATCGAAATCAAATGTAAAATAGAAAGACTCGTGCCAAATGGATTCGACACATGGATTGTTGCAAACCGGAGAAAGGGTAAGGACTCCTATTACGTGCGAGGAAGGTGTTAGGCACCCCCAGACGCCCGACGAGTCAGTCTTTCTCGGTATCTCGCTCGCGTGCACAGAAATGTAGGCACTTGATGCCGGTTAATGGGTTTATATGGATGATGCAAGAGAAGTAAATCATATGATCAACGCAATAAACCAAACTAATAGAAAAGCATAATCGAATCCGGAAACGATAGGTAAAACACAATATTGGAAATCAGGTGGGCCCATTGGCTAGGCTGGGTCGGAATCGCTCCATAGATGACACGCACATGTGCCACGCGTGCATCACTCAAGCAGCTCAGACGTGCATTCCCAGAGATGCCACGACCATTTGCCATCATGGCCCTACCCACAGCACAAAGGTACCACTAGGAGATGGCCAACACAGCATAGGTGAGAAATCACACCAAGAGCTCATGCAAGTGTCAAAATCATGGAAACTTAAAAAACTTAACAAAGAGTCTAAATCATTCACGAGAAATCCGAACAAAGCAGAGAATGGGAATATGCCAAGTGAAACAAAGCATGTATGAATGATCTACAATAGGGCAAAAGACCTCGACTTGGCGGGACCTGACCTGGTCCATGCCCTGGTCCACACACGCATGAGTGGTGCGCACCCACGACATGTGTATGGAACAGGGCCAAGCCAAGGTTGCGTCCTTCATCGCTTCCTCCCTGAAAGGCGGAGCATCTCTGGGCCTGGGGGATATGTCTGGTAGCTTGGGAGGATCACTAGGAAGGAATGCAAATGCAAAATAAATGATAAGATGCCATGGGTGCTCCACCCCATCTCCGTCATCGGCGTCATCGCCGCCTTCCCTCGGGCAAAAGGCTTCCGGCTTGGGGGGCTAGCTCATCCACTTCAGAGAATGATGGGTGAAGGGGGGCCTGCCATCTAGACGTTGGTTGGTGCGTTCAGTGGCCAGCGGCCTCATGCCGGCATCTGGCATCCAACGACGGTGGGTGTAGTGTGGGATGCATAGATGGTATGAAAAAACGACAAAGACTATAAAGGAGTGAAACAAAATGGGTGCTAGAGGTTCCTAAGATAGCCCTGTGCGAAGGACTATACCTGTGGGCTTCTGGGAGGCGTCGCCGGCGTCAACGGACAGGGAAGCTCCAACGAGGAAAGGTTGGACGACTATCGTAGAGCTGGAACAAGTCTGGTAGTGATCGGGGAGCTTGAGGGAAACTTGGGGAGCTCACCGGAGGTGGGAAGGAAGGGTACTGGTCGGAGTTTGGGTTGCTGGGTTCGAGTCTCCAGCGAGGTGCTCTCCGAACTCTCTGGGATCTCCTTGTGAGAATGCTTTGTGTCCTGGCTGAGGGTGCTTGGGCTGGTTTTGGTCGTGGCTCTGTCGTGGTAGGTGGTGGATGGTAGGGTGTGCCTCAGGGATGTCAAGCGTGGTAGGGGAAGGCTCACTGGCGCCATCGCAGGCCTTGCGTGTCGGCGAAAGTGGCGCAGGGTGTGGGTGGCTAAGGACAAGGCGTGGGCAAGCTCTGGGATGTCAGGCACGCCGGGAGATAAGTCGGCAATGCGTGCACAACATCGCTCGTACGAGGTACGAGGTCATACGATGAAAGTGACTAGTCAGGCGGCGCCCGTAATGCTACCCTGGCCCTGACGCGGGCTTGGGCTGTGCATGTGGGCCGCGCATGTCGTTGGGCCAGAACACACGGGCTAGGTTTTAGGTTTTGGGCTTAGTTGGTTAAGAGTAATTAGGGATTTTCTGGGTTGGTTTAGGTGTATGGGCCTGGTTGGGGAATCGGGGGAAATCTGGGTCAGCCGTCCAGTTACGCCCTCTACTGCGTCCGTTTGCCAACATTGGCTAGAAACCAGGGTGTCTACAATGTGAATCTGGGTGTTCGAGTCATCGAGCTTGAGACGGTGTAGGCTGGGCCAGGAATATGAAACTGATGTTTCCGGGTCACCGACGATGTAGGCTGAGCCTGGTATATGAATCAGTTGTTTGGGTCACCGATAGGACGTCAGATAAAGATGTATCTTCATGCATATATGAAATGAAAATAAGGGCGGTTCGCCGAGGTGGTGTCCTCCAGCACGGAGAACTTCACCGCTGCAGTGCAGAGAGATAGGGGAAATGGTGTCCTCACCTACTGCTTGTGTGCCTAGTTATCCCTAATCAAGGTAACATTAATAAAGAAAAGTGAAAAAGAATAAGAAGTGTGTGGTTTTGTGAAAAAGAAAGAAATGTGGTTTAGCTAGGATTGGACTTATGAATGGTCCTAAAATCCTAGAATAAAATAGAGATTGTGTTTGAACCAGTTACTAGCCAATGTTGTGGTTTTGATTTTGAGCTTGAGAGGCATTGTGCTTTAGGCTGGATCTGGTCAAAAATGTGAATTTCTCAGCATATGAGAAAGGTTTTGAAAATATATAAAAGAGAAAGAAAATATGAGCTTTTGGGAAAGAATGTGGTTTTGAAAGAAAATTTCCAAATGTTTTAAAAAGAAAAGGAAAGGTGAGTTTTGAAAAGACTATGGATTTGGGATCAGATTCCCAAGTGATTTCAAATGAAAAGAAATGATGTTTTAAAATTAGATTTTCAAAAGAAAACCAAGTTTTATAAATTAAAAGTTGTATTTTTAGTGCTTTTGTTCGATTTTGTTGTTTGTGTGTTTGGAGCACATACTGGGTGACTTAGATGTCACTCATGTGTGCATTGGTTGATCTTCAAGTGTAGGTCAAGTGCAATCGAGTTTCGGTGCCGAAGTAGGAGCTTCTAGCCGCACATCATTTCCTAGAGGTGAGCCTTAGTTACAGTTATTTGATTATTACTGTAATTAGTGTAATTTTGCTTATAATTCTGTGATCTTGGTAGCAAGCCCAGGATCGGGGTGTTACAGAGTGTTATTAGAGCTAAGGTTACACCTAGTGCATTGGCTTGGTGATGTTCGATCTAGTGGCTCCCTAGAACTACACAATAGAGAGTCGTGCACTTGAATCTTTAGTTTTTGCATTTTGTTGTACTGGTAGGAAGATGTCTCACCGAGGCTGCAGCCGTGGCAAGGCCCCTGTGGCCGACTCCAAGACGGGAGAGGGCAGTGCATGGAGGCGTATGATACAAGAGTTCGGCAAGATGATGCAAGATTTTGCCCAATCCTTTGGCAGCAGTAGCAAGGATGAGGCGATGGGCAACCCATGGATTAAGTAGTTCCACCAACTGGGCGCGTCGACCTTCGATAGGCACAGCAAACCAAAGGAGTATGAGGCATGGTTCCTAGAGGTGGAGAAGATTCTAGAAGGGATCGAGTGTCTATGATAGAAGTGGGTCTGAATCGCAACATTTCAGCTTAAAGGTGTTGTAGATCAATGGTGGAGGACTGTGCCCCGCACCAAGTTCCCGAATGCGAACCTACTGATGATCTCTTGGGAAGAGTTTTGAGAGGTATTTTATGAGAGATTTTTCCCTGAGCATGAGAGGGATAAGCTGGACAGAGAATTCTTAAATCTGAAGTAGGAGAGCCAGACTGTGGCTGAGTATGAGTCATCCTTCCTTTGGCTAGTGCAGTTCTCTCAAGTAGTGGTCTCTGACAAGAACAGAGCCAAGAAGTTTGTGGAGGGACTGAATCCTGTGCTGAGATCTAGAGTTATTGGCTTCAGATGTCAGACTCTAGCGGATGCTGTTGAGCTTGCAAGCCGCTATGAGGATGATCGTAGGCTATTCCAGGAAGAGTATCCTAAGAAGGAAAAGGGGAGGAAGTCTGTCTCTCAACCTTCTGTCTCCTGACCTTCCATTCCTCGACCTTCTGTCACTAGGATGCCAAGTTCTGGGAGTTCTGGTGGCTCTGGAAAGAAGCAAAAGGAGTAGCCTACATCTAGTAGAGAAGAGAGTATAGGTTTTAGCCATGCGGGATCCAGTAGTGGTCGAAAGGTGGGACCCTGCCACGTCTATGGCAAGAAGGGGCATATAGTGGTGTAGTGTTGGCATATGTAGAGGAGCTTAGACAGTGTAGTATGCTACAACTATGGGAAGTCCGGACACTATCAGAAGGACTGTCCCAATCAGCCAAAGCCAGCAGAAGATGCGCCACGTTAGCCTACTAAGGGGAGAGTGTTCTTCATTGCTGCCCCAGATGCTGGTTCGTCAAGAGATGTTGTGGAAGGTGAGGATTAGTTGGCCAGATGAGTGAAATCCTATCTTGTAAGAATGGATCCTATATGTAATTGACACTATCCTTTATTATGATTATGATTATGGTTATAGTGTGTTAATGATAAGATCTTTCCTTGTGGCTGACCAAATGGCCCGTGTCTTGTTCGACTTTGAGAGTTCATTTTCTTTTGTCTCCAAGTCATTTGCTTCTGAGATCAGGACCAAGCCAACAAGATTGGTGTTCCACCTGGATGTAGTCACTCCATTGGGAGAATACAGTCTAGTGTGGAGGTATTTGAGACCAGTTGATATTCAACAGGGAGACAGGAATTTTCAGGGCAGTTTGATTTTGATGGACATGCAGGATTATGATGTTATCCTGGAAATGGACTGGCTAGCACAACATTCAATCGTTATAGATTGTGCCAAGAGAAGAGTTCTGGCAGAGTATTTAGGCCAAGGCTAGTGTGTGGTACAAGGCACCAGATAGGGTGAGCCCAGAAAAGTAATTTCTGCCATCAAGGCCCATCATCATTTGGCAAGAGGCAATGTAGGCTATTTGGCCTGTGTGACAGTTTCTACTTCACCTGTGATTGAGATTCAGGACTTGCCAGTGGACAGGAAATCTTAATGTTTTCCCAAAATAATTTCCTGATATGCCACCGCACAAGGAAGTGGAGTTTGTGATTGAATTGGTACCGGAGTTAGGTCCTTTCTCCAAGGCTCCGTACAGGATGGCACCCATTGAATTGAGGAAGCACCCGAATCAGCTGCAAGAACTGATGGATAAGGGATTCATTCATCCCAGTATTTCACGTTGGGGTGCACCAGTCTTGTTTGTGACAAAGAAAGACGGTTCACTTCAGCTCTGTATAGACTACTAGATGTTGAACCAGATCACTGTTAAGAAAAAGTATCCACTGCCTAGGATCGACAATTTGTTCGACCAGTTGTAGGGAGCATCAGTGTTTTCCAAGATAGACCTGAGCTCTGGATACCATTAGTTGAGGATTAGTGAGCCAGATGTGCATAAGATAGCCTTTTGCACCCGTTATGGACATTATGAGTTTTTGGTTATGCCATTCGGGTTGACGAATGCTCCGGCTACTTTCATGGATTTGATGAATAGGGTGTTCAGGCCCTATTTGGATCAGTTTATGGTCATCTTTGTGGATGACGTTCTGGTGTATTCTTGTAACAGCCTTAAAATTCATTTTTGTAATTATTTACATTTTATGAATTTTATTCCTAGACGGGTGTTACTATTTCGAGGCCCGTTGTGTGATTTTGTGCTTTTAGGCTTGGGCCTCGTGGGCCAGCTTCTGTTTGCATGTCCCTGTGCGTGGTTTGGCACTATGCATTGTGGCACTGTGCGTGTAGGGCCCAGCTGTGTGGTCCACATGGGGCTCACGTTCGTGGGCCGTTGGTTGTGGTCGATGGTTGGTGCGGGGAGCTGTTGGTGCGTGCCTTGGGCTGATGGGTGGCCGAAGATTGGTTGGTTTGCGCGTGCCGGAGGTTGGTGGGTAGATGCGCGGCAACCTCCTCCCTCGCGTATTTAACATGTGCGTGGGGCAATCTCTCCCTGACCACCGGAACCCGATCGAGCCATCCCCCTTCCCTCCCCTTCCTTTCCTTTTCCTCCTTTCCCCCTCCTCTCCTTCTTCATTCTCTCCTTCTCCATCTTCTTCTTCACTCCTCCTATCGCTGTGGGTGGGTGCGGGAGACAGAAAGAGCCGAGAGGTGGAGGTGGGTGGAGGAGGTTGGCGGCGACTCGTCGCAGTGCAGGAGACTCCTGAGCGACGTGTAGGATCGGATAGCTCCTCTAGAGGGGGTGGGGTGAATAGAGAATTAACACTTTTCAATTACTTAGATCGGTTTTTACAGATTAATGACAAATTACATACAAGGAGATTATTTAACAAATAAAACAAGCCTAATTACTTATGCAATCTATATAACATACACGAAGGGGATGAGAG
>JAMKQA010063721.1:0-10093 GCA_024699735.1 Posidonia australis | reverse complement strand
TCGACCGGGCTCAGAGGGCTAAACAGGCTTCATGGGCCTCCATGGGCCAATGCGGGCTTGTGTGGTGTAGTGGGCCCAAATGGGCTCAATCAGAGTTTTGTGGGCCTAAATGGGCCTTCATGGGCCCAATTGGGTTTCCATGAACCAAATGGCCTAGGTTAAGGGATTTGAGCTCAACCGCCAGACCCATCCTGCAAAATTGGTAAAATTGGGGTGTCTACAGATAACCATGATGCCAGAGTTGCCAGAGCGTCTGCATAAGCATTCTTAGCTCTTTTCATGAAGGAAAATTTGACATCCTCAAATTCTTCAGTCAATTTCAGCAAATGTTCATGATACAATACGAGCTTCTGATCTTTTGTCTTCCAGTCACCATTGACTTGTGAAATAACCAGCATTGCATCACCAAACACGTGGAGTTCTCGGGCGCCTTGGTCCCTCGCCACTTGTAAGCCTAAAATACAGGCCTCATATTCGGCTTCATTATTGGTGCATTCAAAAGTCAGCTTCCTTGCAAAGGGAATAAGCTGTTCTTGTGGCGTAGACAGAACTGCACTGATGCCTCTCCCTCGCCTATTGACTGCACCATCGAAGTACAGACACCATTGATGCTCATTCTGAGGCCCTTCCAGCTCCTCCTCGCCCATTGCAAACAATATATCTTCATCTGGGAACTAGGTCTGCAACGACTGATATTTTGGCAAAGGTAAATCGACCAAGTGATCTGCCATGGCTTGTCCCTTCATGGATTTTTGTGTGACAAAGGTGATATCATATTGGGATAACATCACCTGCCATTTAACACATCTGCCCACCAACGCTGGCTTCTGGAACAAATACTTGATAGGGTCATGTCGACACAACAACAATACTGGATATGCCATCATATAATGTCGGAGGCGCTGTGTGGCCCACACCAGGGATAAGCAGACTTTCTCTATTGGGCTATATTTAACCTCGCAGTCATTGAACTTTTTGCTGAGGTAGTAGATAGCTTTCTCTTTACGCCCAGATTTATCATGCTACCCCAGAACTGCGCCCATGGAATGCTGTGTTGTGGAGAGATATAGTAGCAGGGGGAGTCCTAGCGTGGGGGGAACTAAAACTAGAGGCTTCGTTAAGAGCTGCTTGATTTTATCAAAGGCTACTTGACAATCATCATTCCAGTAGGTTTGAGTGTTCTTCCTTAGCAGCTTGAATATGGGTTCACATATATGCGTAAGTTGTGCAATGAACCTGCTGATATATTGTAGCCGGCCTAATAAACCACGAATCTCTTTCTCAGTGGTTGGGGGAGGCATGTCAATAATAGCCCTGGCTTTGTGGGGGTCTACTTCAATTCCCCTCTGACTGATGATATAACCCAGTAGCTTTCCAGAGGATACCCCAAATACACATTTATTGGGGTTCAAGTGGAGCTTATACTTTCGCAGGTGCTCAAATAACCTTCTTAAATAGGTGAGATGGTCCTCGGGCTCTTTAGATTTGGCGATCATGTCATCCACATATACTTCGACCTCTTGATGCATAAGATCGTGGAATAAAGCTGTCATATCCCTCTGGTATGTTACACTTACATTCTTCAATCCGAATAGCATCACTCTATAGCAGAAGACTCTCCATGGAGTGATGAAAGATGTCTTCTCCATATCTTCTTCAGCCATTCTGATCTGGTTGTATCCGGAAAATCCGTCCATAAAAGACAACATCTTACGCCCTGCAGTGTTGACTACCAGAATATCGATATGGGGGAGCGGGAAATCATCTTTGGGACTCGCTTTGTTGAGATCTCAATAATCTATGCACATGCTAACCCGTCCATCCTTTTTCGGCACTGGGACCACGTTAGCGAGCCATTCAGAAAACAAGACAACCTTGAGGAAGTTGACTTTGTGCTGTTTCATAATCTCCTCTTTAAGCTTTAAAAGCCATTGGGGCCGCCATCTACGGAGCTTCTGCTTGACTGGCTTTGAATTGGGTATTAGTGGCAATGTATGAACTACCACCTCAATGTCTAATCCCACCATGTCAACATAGCTCCATGCAAAGACATCTACATATTCTTTCAGGAAAGCTATAAACTCTGCCTTTGCTTGACGTGATAAATTGGCACTGATGTGTGTTTCTTTTATTTCCTCTGCCGTGTCGATGTTGATAAGCTCCGTTTCTTCCTCTACATGAAGATTTGGGCCTTCTAGATCATCATCATAGAATGGAATCTGTGACGGCTCATCCTTATTATCTGCTCCATGAACTTCATCCTCTTCTTCACAGGCAATCAGCTCTAACAGGATTTCTCATTCAAATGCTGGGTTTGTTATGTCAACTGAGAAGACTTCCTCTGATTCTGCGCCCTGATGGCGTTTAAGGACTGTCACAGTGACCTTCGTGTTTCTATACCGACATTGTGCTATTTCTTTAGTTTCCCTGTCTGGATGATCCGAGGAGCTAGGAGTCGCTGTCTCTGATGTTGATGCCTCCTTATTCTTGGTTTTTGATTTTTTGATTTTCTTGGCATTTTCTTTTTTCTTATTAGCTGTACAAAATTCTGCTTGCTAGCGGCTGCTTTGCTGTAAACTGGTGAGGCCACCGTCGCCTGTCCTACTTATGCTTGATTCAAGGTTTTGATCCTCACCCTCAATGTAAGGATTATATTGCCAATACCAACTAGACCCGCCTCCCGGCTGACAAGAGATTAACTCCAATGGTCTAGTATCCCTTCCGTCTGTTTCTCGTAGGACCATAACTGAAACCTGGTCCTGGGGTGGTATTGGTGCTTCTGTTGGTGGTGCTATAGCAACTGCTTTGCCCTTTCTCCTGCGATCATGCTCTGCTATGTCTTCTGCATGCACATCTAGCTGCTCCTGAAATAAGAGGTCCAGATCCCCAATGTCATCATCTGAGTCTGCTTCTTGGACCACAATCTGGGCTGCTAACTGCTCTGTCTGCATGATCTCCTGTTCTGTTCCCTGCTGCTCTAGCTGGCCGCCGTCCTGATACGAATCCTCTAGGCAGATCCAAGCTGATGGTGCTGACACTGCATATGAACTGTGGTTCAGATCCATAATGCCTGCGCTAATAAAGTTGGATAAATCTCGTGGAATAATCATTTTGGAAGACTTACCCTGGCGTTGTGATCTCTTCCTTTGGCAGCATCGTTCATAACCCAAACCGTCTCGCTTGACCCATTCATCGGCCTCGATCGGCTTGGCGATTCCTTGGCCATAAGCCCCAGAGGCGATCCTTTTTCGTATCCCCATTTGCGACACAGGTTGTCGACCATTAAAAGGGGGTTGCCAGAAGTGGCCCAACGACCGGCAAGCTCTAAGGGTGGAATAAAATTAACTGGCTCAAATCGGTTAACCCGATAGAGGACATCGAAAGGTTTAGGCTCGAAGTGAATGGTCTGAGGGGCTAGAGCAGAGATAGATTCAACCTTCTCCATGTCTTCTGCCAGGACAACAACCACATTGTCATCCCAGCAAAACTTGATCATACGATGGAGGGTTGAAGGAATGATTTGATGCTTGTGAAGCCAAGGACGTCGAAGCAACAGATTGAAGGAGGGTTCGATATCTATGACATAGAACTCCATGTCGAAGCGAGCAGGGCCTATAGTCAGGGGAATGATCAGGACTCCAAGCGCATCATGATGCGTATTATCAAAAGTTGTCATCCCTTTCACAGCTAGTGTAATGTCCTCGGACTTGAATCTAATTGCACTTGCTGTGCGCAATGGGTAGACATTAAGGCCTGCTCCATTATCCACCAGTGTGAGGGAGATGTGGATGCTTTGATACTGCGCAGTGATGAACAATGGAGAGTTATGATTGGTGCCAGTGGGAGGTAACTCTAGGCTAAAGAAGGAGATAACCTGAGGTACCGCAATCATTCCTACCATGTTTTCCAAGGAAGCAGGCTCTATGGTTTGGGATACACGGGCTGCTTGAAAAACCCTAAGGAAAGCTTCTATGTGTTCAGCCGATGTATGGATCAGGTCCCAAATGGAAATATCGGCTTTAACCTTCTTAAGCTGGGCAGTGATGTCAGCTGAAGGTTTGCTGCCAGTGGTAGGATTGGATGGTGCTACTCTAGGCATAGATGGTTGAGGAGAATGTGCCGGGAGTTGGGTAGGGGCTGCTGCTACAGGTGCCGATGGCCTAGATGGCTAGGCTTGTAACCAGTTAGGGGTTAAGGTTGAGGGGTTAGGCCTAGCCATTGGGGGTTTGTATACTTTGCCCGATCGTGTCACTTCTGCACACATTCCTGTGGCATAATTGTAAGGAACACGATGCGTGTCGTGGGTCAGAGTAACAATAACCGAGGGACGGGCTACTAATTGTACAAGTGTAGTCGAAGGATATAGGTGGGTAGGAGTGTAAACTTGAGGATGCTGAGAGTATTAGTGAGGGTACTGGTGGGCCTGAGGGTGTGCTGGCTGACTTGGCCTAGATTGAGGCCAGGAGGATAAATAAACTGGAGTTGGACACTGGGGATATACTACAGGCGGCACCTCAAAGTACTCCGACTCGACGACAGGACGGATCATAAAAACAGATTCCTAGGAGTTATCGAGGAAAGAACGATACAACTGGTAGGGAAAAGGGGACGACTCAAGATGAATCAAGTCGGTTGGGCGGATAGGGGAAGAAATAGACTCAGAAGGAGAAGAAGAAACAGAAGAGACAAAATTGACTCCCAAGGAACCTGACGCTCTCGAAGAAGGATGTTGTGGCAAGGGTTGACTAACTATGCTGGGGTGTGCTGGCTGTGCTGGAGCAGCTACTGGGGTGTGTGCTAGGGTGGCTTCCTGGGTATTAATCATTATGACATTCTGGTCAATCAAATCTTGGACAGCGTCCCTAAGTGTCAAACAATTGTCCACCGAGTGGCCAGCCACTCGATGGAAATTGCAGAACGCATTGGCATTGTACCAGGCTAGCAGTTGATTAGGCGGAGGGCGTACCTCAGGTAGCCTCAGCAAGGATGCGACTTTAGGGAAAACCAAGCTCAAAGGCTCCACTAAAGGGGTTTAGTGGCACCTGTCACGGCGTTGTCGCTTCGGCTGTGGATGTGCCAACGGTGGGCGCGTCCTAGCCGTTGGGTTAGGATATATTGGTGTGGCAGTGGGGGTAATGTGTGATGCATGCTGTGCTCTAGGTGTAGGCGTGGGTGCATAAACTACTTGGCGCTGTAGGGGCGGGAAGACATTTGCCGGAGCAGTAGGGGATCTGATATAAGAGACAATATTTTTGGAGGGATCCCGCCTCCTGGGTGGATTGGTGTTGGGGTTGTTGTTGTTGTTGCTGCTGCTAGGGCCACTATGTGAGGTAGTGGCCTGATTGGCAAATGCTGAGAGCGCTGGAAAATTGCCGCCGCGCAGTGAACTCTCAACACGGGCACCCGCCAGAAGCAATGCAGAGAAAGTGGTGACAGGTTGAATGGTAAGCAGAGCCCCGACTATTGGCTGTGCTCCCCGGATCACTATCTCAATAGACTCCTCGTCAGAGGGTCTATCTTTGTCTTGTGAAGCCAAAGAGCGTCAATGTCCAAGATACTCCCCAAATGTTTCTTGGGGTCTCTGCTTGATAGCGACTAAGTCCTCTCGCTTGGGGACTAAGTCGAGGTTGAAGGAATACTGCTCCAGGAACGCCTATGTAAGGTCGTCCCAAGTCTTGATGGTGGCCTTGTTGAGGGAAGTGAACCACTTCAATGCGGGCCCCGTGAGACGCTTTTGGAACAGGCGGTTTAACAACCTTTCGTCAGCCTGAAGCTGAGCGAGGTCTCCACAATAGGCTTTGAGGTGGGCAATTGGGCAGCCCCTACCATTGTATTTTTCAAATTCCAGAATATGAAAATTCGAGGGGAGAGTCGCCTCTGGGAAATAACAGAGGTCCTGGAATTGGTAGGACTGGCGGTTCCCACCCTGCACTTGTCGGAGAGTGCGCTCCAGATCATTTACTCTCGCGAGGAGAGCATCTGGAGCTACTGCAGCTGTGGACTGTGTAGTAGAGGCGGGTGCCGCGTACACCGTATGGGTCGCCCCTAAGGGCTCCTCCGGATCCACCATTCCGCCGTCTGGTGCTACAGTAGGATGCTAGTGTACCCGTGCATGGGTGCAGTGTGCTGTGGGATAAAGGATGAGGCTTGTGTGTGATAAAAAGGGGAAGATAATGCAGGGGGTGGTGCAACTAGTGGTGCAGAATGTGGGAGCAGGAGCTGTTGAACTGGGATGGTATCCGGTACGATGCTCACGGATGGTAGTGCTCCCGCCGGCCTAGAGGGCTAGCCACCAAATAGGAGGGATGCATGCTGTGGTGGGTGCTGTGCTGGTGTAACAAAAGGTATTGTTGACACCCCTATCGCCGGAGAGACAAGGGATGGCGACGGTTGTGGAGGGAGTGTAGTGGGTGCAAACTGTGGTCCTAAAGCCAGTTGCGCAGGCAACTCGGGAGCCGGGAAAGACAAAGCTGAGAAGGGTTGGAGTGCCAGTGCCAATCCTTACAGCTGCTGGGCGAGGGCCGACATTTGTTGCAGCTGCGCCGTCACGGGATCGTCGCTGGTGGCTCCAAAGGAAGGAGGCAAGACGGGGGAGGAAATAAGAGGCTGAGATCCCAGTTGTCCGAACTGGGGAGTGGCTACTACAGAAACAGCCGCAGTGGGAGGAGGGTTAGTAAACACATAGCCCTAGGGAGAGACAGACTCGACTGCTGTGGCCCCAACAGCAGGAGAAGACCAAGCGGGTGGTCCCGAAGGCGGGGTTGCCACAGGGACACGGAAACGAGGTGGTGGAGGTCCTCTAGAGGCTAACGCAAAAGTGGAGGTAGCAAAGATGATAGGAACAGACATAAAGGAAGAGTGTCCCGAAACAGGGACCTCCTCTTGGATAGCAGGGGAAAGGGACTCGCTAGCATGCTGGGCCATCGTGGATCGCGAGCGAGTAAGGATCTGACTATGGCTGGAAAGGATAGGACGAATCCTAGGACGAGCTATCGTCGACAGTGATGGATAAATCGGGAGACGCGGTCGAAAATAAGGTCGCAAATAGAGTCAGTGAAAGGAATGATCTTGAGCTCAGGCTAAGGAAACTCAAAGATCAGAAATCCTATGCACAAAAACAAACAAATTAGAAAAGATGTGATGTTTATGGTGGTATGAGATGCAAATGCATGCCCCTAGTATGTACTCTCTCACAACCTAGGGATGTCCTATTAAGTTGTCTACTCCGGGTTCACAATAAGGGTGAATGGGTCTCCGACTCGAGTTAAGAAAAAGTAAGGTCCCCGTTCTAAATCCCAGCCAAAGCTTAGGCAGTGAACGAGTGGTTCTTTCGGGGCCTCGACCTTTGCCAAAGCAGTAAGCTGTACCCTCTACTACACCGACATGACCCCGGAAAAGGGGGGACAAACCTAATTTTTCATCCCATGCCAAAGCCATAGGATGGGCCACCAAAAAATGTCCTTCGCAGACTGTATAGGTAATCCTAGGAGAGGAGAAGATGCATACCCTATATGATGTATGCAATGTATGCTTTGAGATTTTTTACTTGCAAGCTTATTAAACCATGGGGAATATTTGCAATTTGTCTATAGTTTGCCTTATTTATTGATTTTGGTTTTTATGTTTTCATTAACCGAATAGGGAGAGCAAACATGTCTTTAATCTCCTAGGCATGGCATATACAAGAAGGGAAATAAACAAGCAATTTAGCCATGGATTAACAAGCAAATGCATGTACTATAATATGTGCAAAAGTGGTGACATGGCAAATGTGAAAAAGGAAAGACCAACGTTACCAAAGGCCTGCATGCAAAAAGACACCACTAAAAGAAAGATAACCAATGCAAGGCATGGAAAAGGCAAGCAAGGAGAGAAACCGAAGCAAAGGAGAAACCAAAACAAAGCTAGGATCTGGTTATCCCCAGCGGAGTCGCCAGTTCCTGTAACCATGCCGGTGACAACCTCAAATGATTTTGACACAAAAGGCCAAAATACATGAGGAATCGGCAAAGTCACGGCAAAAATAATTAAAATAAATATGCAAATGCAGGAGTCGCCACCTAGTCTATTAAAATGGAAGACAAGGAAACCATATAAAACATGCAGATCATGCAATGGAAAAGCAGGTCATAAACCAGAAATGGGTAAGGATCCCTGTTACGCACGAGGAAGGTATTAGACACCCTTGTGCGCCCGATAAATCGGTCTTCTATTGGTTTCTCTTTGCTTATGAAATATCGGCTTCTCAGCCTTTACTGTACGCATGAGGGCGATATGCCATGCCATGCTTGGTGTCTTATGCTAATTAGGGGTGCATGATGTGCAGGGGTGTGTCCTAATGCTCAGAAATATCGCTCTTATATCGGGTCAAGTGTCGATGCAAAGATATTGCATGAATAAGATCAAGGATCTAAGTATTTTGAGCAATTTATCATCCTTGCTTTGCTATATGCCAAATGCAATCTAACATGCATGGAAATGGCTAAAAACAGAGTTGTGCCTTCCTGATATGTCGAAGAAGAAAACCAGGAAAAAAATCCAGAAGCAAATCATGTCGAGAAAGCATGCTAAAAGCCATATGAAAAACCTGCTATGTACTACTGAAAACAGGTTGCTGCGCCTGTTAGGTGCGCCGGACTGGTGCGTTAGTCTGGTGCACCACCTAGGTGCTTCTATGTGGGCCAGGAAGATGTGTTGAAGGAAAACATAAATCCATGCAGTGCCACATCACATGAGAATGCGTTCTAGAAAATCAATCCATGTAAAATCCTTCGCAAAACTTGGAAAATATGCCTTAAAAAGCGAAAGAAATGCAAGTGCAAAGACTTGTGGACCTTGTGCTCAAGGGCTGGTAGCCTCACACAAGACCCCACCTATTTGTGTTAAAATGAAAGGTGCAAGACTCAGCCCTGTCACTGGATCATGGGCTGATGCACAAGGCTCTCCATGTTGGAGTAAGGTGCAACCAGCCTACCAGATTCTGACCAAGGACTGATTATCCAAAACGGGAAAACAACTAGGAAACAATCTTGCTTTAAACCAAAAACAGGCACGCAAAACCATGGAATATATAAAAGAACAAGTGGTAAAAGCATCAAGCTCAAAATCCTTCAAAAAACCATGCAAGCAGATATGCAAAAGTGAATGTTTTACTCTCTGACCAGTCTAGTGCTCCTGAATGGGGTGCCAGAGTGGTGCGCTGGAGAGGTGCGCCACTCTGGTGCGTCATAGAGGTGTTCCCCAGAAAATCTGGATCAGACTACAATCTGATCCAGAACCTGACCCAGAATAAAGATGGATGATTTATGCCAATGCAAGTTGATTCATGCGAGTATTAAAAGCATGATGGGATGCATCCGATCACAGCTATCTATTATCATTAAAAACAAGGTGACTAAAATGGGTTCATGGCAAGAACACATGCAAAATACAAAGGATACAAACATGGAACAATTAAACCCAACAGAACATGTAGGTGATGATCATACCAAGAATATAATAAGGAAAAGATTACTCATGTAGGCGATATAGTGCAGATTTTTATGCTAGAAATAAAGTAAACATGATTGCAAAAAAATATGTAGGTGTGCATGGAGAGCATCTAGCAAGGAGGACAAGTAAATTCATCACAAAAAATCCTCATGAAGATACAGAAAAATCAGACCATATATGGAGCTTCTGGAATGCTATTTCATTGCAAAAGAACAAGAACTTAAAGGAAAAGTGAGAAGGGCCTACCTTGTCCAAGATGTTCCTTCAAGAAAGAAAAGAAAGACCCAAGATAATAAGCTCCTTGATGCTTTGGAAGGGCTGAGAATACCTTTGGATGCAAGGGAAAGCTTGAGTGCTCAAGTGAATAGTTGCAGAATTTTGGAGAAGGCTAGTGTAGCTGTGTATGTCCTTATCTTTCAAGATGATCAGCCCCTTCAAATAGTTGCTTATGGGGTCTATATATAGGGATTTTCCATGGGTAACTCCTAGGACAACAAGGAGCCTCGTAGACGAAAAGTCTGGAAGATTCCAAGGCATATTCGCTGGTAGAGGTAACAGCCATGGGAGGTGGAAAGCCAACAGCCAGTAGCCTAAGAAATGG
>JAMKQA010063720.1:0-10346 GCA_024699735.1 Posidonia australis | reverse complement strand
GGTACGAAACTATCTTCATGATATGATGATATTCCTGTATGACATGACCTAGGAAACTAAAGGAAAGAGGGCATCCTCAGGCATGACCGGAGGAAGTGAAAGGAAGTATCACGACCTCAGGTGCAACCTGGAGGTCAAATAGGAAGGACAAATCCTTGGGCGTAACCCAAGGAGTTAAATACGACCCTAGGCATAACTTGGAGACCAAACTGAAGGACACACCCTTGGGCATAACCCAAAGGGTCAAAACATGATGTCAGGCATAACCTAGAGGTCTAATTGGAAAGACACATCATTGGACGTAACCCTAGGGATCAAACACAATCTCAAGCATAACCTGATGGTCAAATAGAGAGGACACATCCTTGGACGTAACCAAAGGGGTCAAACACGACCTCAGGCGTAACTTGGAGGTCAAACAAAGAGGACATATCCTTGGACATAAGCAAAGGGGTCAAACACGAACTTAGGCATAACTTAGAGGCCAAACTGGAAGGACACATCCTTGGGCGTAACCCAAGGGGCCAAACACAACCTCAAGCGTAACCTGGAGGTTAAACTGAAAAGACGCATCCTTGGGCATAATCCAAGGGATCAAATACAACCTCTGACATAACCTGGAGGTCAAACTGAAAGGATACATCCTTAGGCGTAATCCAAGGGGTCAAAACACGACCTTAGGCATAACCTAGAGGTCAAACATAGAGGACACATCCTTGGGCATAACCCAAGGGGTCAAACACGACTTCAGGCATAACCTGGAGGTCAAACTGAAGGATGCATCCTAGGGCATAACCCAAAGGGTCAAATATGACCTCGGGCGTAATCTGGAGGTCAAATTGAAAGGACACATCCTTGGACATAACCCTAGGGGTCAAAAATGATCTCAAGCATAACTTGCAGGTCAACTGAAAGACACATCCTTGGGCGTAACCCAAGGGGCCAAACACAACCTCATGCATAACTTGGAGGCAAAACAGAGAGGACACATCCTTAGACGTAAACCAAGGGGCCAAACACGACCTCAGGTGTAACCTGGAGGTCAAACTTAAAACACGCATCCTTGGGCATAACCCAAGCGGTCAAATATGACATTTGGTGTAACCCAGATGTCAAACTGAAAGGACACATCCTTGGACTTAATCCAAGGGTTCAAAACACGACCTTAGGCATAACCTAGAGGTCAAACAGAGAGGACACATCCTTGGGGATAACCTACGGGGTCAAACACGACCTCAAGCATAACTTGAAGGTCAAACTGAAGGACGCATCCTTAGGCGTAACCCAAGGAGTCAAACATGACCTCGAGCATAACCTGGAGGCCAAACTGAAAGGACACATCCTTGGGCATAACCCAAGGGACCAAACACGACCTTAAGCATGACCTGCAGATCAAACTGAAAGGACACATCATTGGGCGTAACCTGGAGATCAAACTAAAGGACACATCCTTGGGCGTAACCCAAGGGGTCAAATATGACCTCAGGCATACCTAGAGGTCAAATTGAAAGGACACATCCTTGGGCGCAACCCAAAAGGTGAAATACGACCTCAGGCGTAACCTAGAAGTTAAACTAAAAGGACACATCCTTGGGCGTAACCCAAGGGGTCAAACACGACCTCAGGCGTAACCTTGAGGCCAAATTGAAAGGACACATCTTTAGGCATAACCCATGTGGCAAAACACGACCGCAGGCATGACCTGTAGGTCAAACTTAAAGGACAAATCCTTGCACGCAACCCAAGGGGGCAAATTGAATGGGCATGAGACAAACAATACAAGAGTGAGGAAGGTTAGGGAGAAGTGGAGAGGTTGGAGAGATTAGAGGTGGCTAACTCTAATGACCACTCAAAATGCAATATAATGCAATGTGATGTACTTTGCATGATTGCATGTTGGCAAGAATGTAGGGAAGGCCACTTTGACTTGCAATGCATGACCTCAAATAGTGAGGTTACTCCATCACGGCCTGCTTTGATTTGTATACTGAGATGGCTTAGGAATTTGACTCACCATTCGAAGTAGACTAGCACATAAGTGCAATTTATCATAGTCAAGTGTCTTTTCATCAAGTGTAGCCTACACTCTCTGCAAGGACCTTCATACTATGACATGCAAATTAGCAATCTTGAGGTCCATGATGCTCTTAGGTGTTGGGCAAAGGGGGTTTGGCCTCATTCCAGCTAATTGTGTTGGCTTTTTATCTTTCTTGCCTTCTTTGCTCATTGTCTAAGTTAAATGATCAATATTTGGCATTCTACGCTTTGAATTATTTTCTTTAATTCTTAGGCTCATTGTACGCCTAAATTTAGGCGTTTAAGGTTGAACGCCTGGACAATGGTGTTCAACACTTCTCATTAGACTGATGGTCTTCCTTTCCTGTGATTGTTGATTGCGAAACAAATTCTTGATTTGATTTTGGGCTGTTTCCCTCCCTGGGTTGGACTCATGGATTTGAGTGAAATTCCACGTCACACTTTTAAGGTGGCCAACTTTTGTTCTCCTTCTACCCAAGTGCAACTTTGACTAGAATCAATCCCTTGTCATTTGATGAATCTTTTCGTGAGTGGGAAGGTATTTTGTTGTATTTTCTTTCCCCTATTATTTACTTCCTCCTCTTTTCGCCATACTCAGTCTCCTCTAGCCAAAGGACCGGTAACATTTTTGAATTTTTGGTCTTTTATTTTCGTTGTTCTTGCTCAATTTATGATGCATGTTTGACTTTTCTTTGCAGAGTCGTGCTCCGACCATGATACACTGCTATTGGGGGAAGATCCGAAGATGCTATTAGATGCTGGCGCCTTTTCAGCAAGAGCGCCTTGCCACGATGGGATTTGGGCACTTCTTGTCCATCCCTGACTTCCCACCTTATTTGATGTTCCTGGAGTCCATGGCGGAGCACTACAGTTATTGGACCATCTCCATTGTGACGAGAGTTGGTGTGTTAGTCCTCTCTCTGTAAGATATGATTCGCTTGACTGGGTTACGAGTGACGGGGCGGTCGATGACCGATACGGTGCATTCTGACTATACTACCATGATGAGGGAGCTAGTGGGTAGTCATGTTCAGCCCTAGCTTGTTCGTGATTACTTCTACGGTACACCGGGTCGAGCACTCATACGAGACAGCAACAGAGCCTAGGGTTGACGTGGATCAGCAGCTCTGGCCCTTTCTGCTTGTGTTATTCGGAGAGGTGCTCTTCTCTCATGCCACCGCGAAGCTTTTGATCGTCTTCCTCCCACTACTTGCTGACCTAGATTGAGTGGAGAGTATGCGTGGGGTGCAGCTAGCCTTGCTCACTTGTATTCCACCACTTTCCGCTTTTCTAATAGTAGCTATCGCCAGCTGGGTGGGAACTTGCCTTTCTTTCAAGTACGATGATTTCTTTGTTTACTACAGAATTCCTTCTTAGCGTGCCTTTATTATAACTGACTAATTGATTTCTTGCTTCGTGCAAATGTAGGCCTAGGACCACTTTGCTTTTCTGTGGCCTACTCCCCCTTCAATTCCTCCGACGAGTGTTACATACCCCTGAGGGTTATATTGGGTCGATGCTATAACGATCCAGATTTAGAAGTGGTGTTTTGGGCTAAATAATTAAGTGGAATTCAAGTGTGTTGGGCATTGAGAGCCCCAATGCCTAACGTGGGTCATGTTCTTAGTACTGTCTTACACCTGGATTAGTGGATTTTTGGCTTTTTGGTGTGGTGTGGTTCAGGTGCTGTGCCAGCCCTCATGGGAGTTTTGAGGATTCGCTCTGTGCTCTAGTGGTTGATCTCAGTTTACACAAGTCACGTGAATGTGGAAGGTTGCATTGTCTGGGTTCGTGCTTGCGGCTTCTTTTCTTTCCTTCCCTTCTTTCTCTTTCCTTTCCTTCTTTCTTTTTTTTCTTCTCTCCCCCAAGCCCCACCCCCACTCCTTCCTCTTTTTCCACTTCTTCTTCTTCGTTGGGAGGGAGGAGAGACAGAGAGAGAGAGAGACAGAGAGAGACAAAGAAAGATGGTTTGAGAAGGGAGGATGCAGCCACCACTGTGTCGCCGTCATCGCGTGGAGGAGGAGAGGAGCAGTTCGTGGTTAGAGGAGAAGCGTCGCCGTTCGTCTCGCGTCGCCCCATCTTTAGTGGAGGTATGAACCCTTTAGGCTTTCTTTTGGTTTCAATTTGAATCATAGGTACATGTTAGTGTGCTAGTAATTGTAGTAATTTTATTAGAATTTATTGTACAGTTATGGCCCATTTATAACCGTATTGATTGTGTGGGGAAAATAGTGTCCCCTTTGTATTTTCTATTGATTTCTCGAGATCCATTTGATGAAACTCTATATTGCTTGTTTGGTTTGGAAGATCTCGTCAAGATCTTCATTTTAATATATTGTTGGCATGGTTTGGATTGGTGGTTTGGAAGATTGGCCTTTGGGTCCCATTTCGAGGTGTCCTGCAGTCGCTTGGTTTAGCATGCCAAATTATTTTAATATACCATTTTTGTTGTAGATTGTCCTTTTAACCTCAGGTTTAGTGAATTGAATTCGTTTGGTCTATCATTTTGGAAGTCTTGGATGTTGACAGAATTTCTGGTTCGGTCGATCGTTCCATTTCGGTCTGTCGATCCAGGCCATCTTATATTAAGATATTTTTATGTTTTGATATATCTATATATATATAAATATTGGGGAGAAATATAATAGCATAAATTGTTAGGATAATTATTAGAATAATTGTAGGATTTGCCTACAATGAATTAGCAAGATTCCACCTAGGTTGTGGATAGAATAAAAGATGAAATGATTTATAAATAACAAGCTTTCTCTCAGATGGTTTGGACTGGACTTTAGGGATCATGATAGCATCCCTCAGGTCGAGGGTTTGTGGTGCACTCACAAGAGAGCTGTTGAGACTATGTTTTGTTTGTGGTTTCTCAACCTTTGGTTTCCATGCCGTTGTTGGGCATAGTGTTTCTTGAGTTTTAAAAGATATTTAATGGTTTTCCAAAGAGTGAGCTTTGAAAAGAGAAAAGTATAGATTTGGAAATGATTTTGGAAAGAGTTTTCCAGTACTTTCTGTTTGCATTGGGGACCAATAGACTGAGGCAAGTGTTCGTTGGATCTTGGAGGTATGATACTCCTTGACTGTCATTCATGGGGCTGAGGTTGAGGTTCGTGGGTTGAGGTGTTTGTGGCATGACGAGGAGGTATGATACTCCTACTGTCACTATAAGTAATGAGGCTCAGGTGTTGTCGGGTGTAGAGGTATGAGACTCCCTCCTAAGTATCGTGTGGAGGGCACTATGAGGAGGCGTACCTTTTGATGACCAACATAGGTGGAACACGTGCCTCGTAGTTGGTTACATCCTGAGAGACTAGGACCACCTTCCCAGGAGGGGTTGGCTTTGTTAAGGGTTCTCTAAGAGAGAGAATTACGAGACGGTGATCTCTTCTACACAGGATGCCTTCACTGAGGCAGTGTAGACACTGTTGGTCACACTTCACTGCATGTGGCCAATGTTGTCTGCATGACGCCAGGCAGTTCGACACACTGTTTGTGCTTATGTTTGTACAGAGTCCTGGTTCAGGAAATTAGGCTTTAGGCCTAGAGGAGGCTGTGGTTTTGGTGCTTGTTGAGACGTAGTGTTTTGGAAGCAGTGGCTCCATTGTTTTTGGAATAGTGGCTCCTTAATTTGAGAGCAGAGACTTTGTGGCTTGGTGTTGTGCTTGAGTCTAGAGGGGACCATGTTGTACAGAGTAAAGGCTTTGTAGTTGTGTTTTGGTGTGGCTTTTGGGCTTGGTTTGGCAAAAATGGCCATTTCTACCGTACATAAAAGATTTTGAAAGAGTATGCACATGATTTTGAAAAGAAAAAGAAAAGAATGGTTTTGAAGGCATGATTTTGTGGTTTTGTGACCTACCAGGTGGTGGTGGACTACCTGGTTTGGTGTTGAGGCATCAGGGAGGGATGCCAGTGCTTGTGTGCTGGGTGTCGGTAGCTTGCCTTTTTGGTTTGGCAGCATCAGAGTGTGATACTTGTGCTTGGTTGTCCTCAGCATGGGATGCCAAGTTGTAGGTGAGGTGCATGCTGGGTGACCGTTGAGTAATCACTCACGTGTACTTTGTTTTTATGTGTTTTAGCAGGTGCAAGACAGTAGCTATTGGTTGCTAGTGCATATAGGAGAAGTCAAGCCACCACTCATCAAGGATCTAGGTGAGTATTAGTTTAGTTTTATTTCTGTTGTTTAGTGGTTTTATTTTACAGTTGAGAGTACTTAGCCATAGCTGCATTATTAGTGTAATTGTTAGTTAATAATAAAGATAAAACAAATAATTAAATGAAATTTTTTAGCTAGGTTTGATGGTAGCGACTTGGAGGTCGTTATGAATGTTGAGCAGGCCCCCGAGTTTGTAGAGGACAACCGCTATGTGGGTCATCTAATTTTTGAGCTCCTTGTTCCTGCTAAAGTAGTTTTGCTTTGATTCGCTTGTCATTGGATTTAAATACCTGATAGTCTAATGCTCCCTTGTTTTTTAGGTGACTTGGCAACCTTATGCCGAGGGAGAGCATGATGACGTTCCTGAGATAGCTCGTGACTAGGCTATTTTCGACAGAGACATTGGGATTCACTATTGGAACCACTATCACTTTTAGCAGATTAACTGGGCACTTTGTCATTTGGGGCCTCGACAAATACAGCCTCGGGCTACTCCCTTCCAAGTTTGACATGAGACTTGAGGTGGTGGAGGCTGGGCCTGCCATTAGGTTGATGTTTACGGGCCACAGCTCCTAGACTAGGCTCGTCATGGCTCACCACTTCGACGGACGCCAATGCTGAGGACAAGGAGACGTGGGCTAAATGGATGGACACCAAATTCTTTGCTTTGATAATCTTTCACAGGTCCCACTTTCTCGGATGTTCAGACCTCCCTATGGTAGACATGGATCCTAGTGAGGCCGTGATGTCTCGAGCTGAGCTGCTGGTTGCTATGCAGTTGCATCGCTCCTATATGGAGATTGTGGTGAGTCTTTTAATTTCATTTGTAGCCTTATTGGTTCTTCATTTACTGACTCAATTCTCTTTTTTCCACAGCTGAAAGCTGCTGACGAGCAGGCTCAGCATGAGTGTGGTCTGATCCAACAGCTGAGTAGTCTGAGGGAGGAGTTGAAGCTACTCTACACCTTTGCTTCTCAGGTTAAATCTTAATCATCCCCCGATAGCTTTTCGCAGACCTGGCCTAACTCCTGGTTTTCAGTTTCTTTTACTACCTTCCACTAATGCAGCTCCTCCTCTTAGCCATTCAGAGGAGATTTCTCGACTCCAAGATAAGGTATGACTGTGTATTTTTATAGCATGTGATTCCACTTCTGTTGACACTAACAAAATATCTCACAGGTTGCTTATTTGGAGAATGAGTTGAAGGAACACGCTAGCGACTTCATCTTTGCCAGTTTCGTAGGTAGGCTCGAGGAGTTGGAGGGGACTGTCGCATCCTAGGCTTCTCGGATCTAGGAGCTTGAGCAGTAGGTCCAGACGACAACAGTGGACTTGGGTTCCGCTCGCTCGCTTGTTGAGGAGAGACACGCTGAGATTGCCAAGTTGTCTATACAGTAGCCAGCTCCTGCAGCGGTTGACCCACCCTCGGAGGTAGACGAGTTGAGGCAACAGTTAGCTGGAGCTCAGAGGGTAAGTCTTTGTCAATTTCGTCTTCTTAGTAGAGACAGTGCTATCTGTTTTTCCATTTGTCTTTGTAGACATTAAAAGCCAATGAAGTTATCATGGCTCAACTCGAGGGCGAGGTGAGGCATTACAGGCGCTACGCCATTAAGGGCAACTTCGAGTTTGGCTGTTCAGTTCCCCCTCTGCCGCTTCTTAAGCTGAGACCTCGTTCAAGTAGTCACCGTTCCTGGTTTGTTTCTCAGGCTCCCTCGGGTGTGTCAGTTCACCAGTCTCCTTGGTCATCTACTCCCTCCTTCGATTCCAAAGGGTGAGGGTGAGAGCAACTCTTAGTTGTAGGCCTTCTTATTTTTCTCTGCACTTGTACCTCAGGGGTATGCCCCGGTGATATTGTAAAAGGATTGTATAAAAGAGATGAGAATTTCCTACACACTTAGCAATCTTGTTAAATATTTCTTTTTTTTCATTTACCTTTCTTTAAGTTAAATTGGATTAAAACAACCAAAATCTTGGATAATACCCAAAGAAATGGTGTTTTAATTCAGATCAACTCAAAATAAGCTCAAATATGTCAAATGATGGACAACTCAAAAGATAGATTTTACCTGCGTGCTTTAAAATTGATTTTCAAGGCAATCAACACTTAAATGAGTGGTTAACTTGATAAAAACTATGACAGGTGAGTGTGAATAGTCTGGAAGTCCAAAAAATGCGAAATCAACACCCACACATGTATTTCAACTCACTTGAGACTCCAGAGTTGGTAGGAATGGATTTGGCATTTTGTACACGGATTTGAGCAAGCCATAGCCAAGTTCAGTTTTGAACTATACTAATAAGCGTTATACGGCAATGCTGGGGCATTTAACATTGAATGGCTAGATTTCAGCGTTCAATGTTTCTTGGCTATGCTCCAAATTTTTCTTATTTTTTCAGTGTTAAACGCTTATTTTGGGGTGTTTAATAATGAACGCCCCAGATGAGCCGTATAATACCTTAGAGGCAAGATTTCTTCTTTCCTTTCCCAATCTTGGTTAATTTTTCGTAATGCTTCATGATTGTCTTAATTCCCACGTAGGAAAGCCTTCAACGCCTCTTCCCGTGCTTATAAAATAGGATTTAGTCTTCTCATGGTATTCACCTTGGATTTTTGTGTTCATCCTTGCTTGCTTGCATGTTGCTTTCTGTCATGATCTATGCTCTGTCCTCATGGCTTCTGCTTTGATCCCGAACATGCAATGTGCAACAATAGGCGGAAGATGACTTCTTTGGAATCAATTGAGGGGCACATGATGTCCCACATTCAAGCTGGTAGGGTATGTTTTCTCTCTCTTTTCTTTCTTTTCTTTGATTTTTTGTCCTTTTCTTTTTCCTCTTTCTTCTGTCATTACTTGTCTAATAATGGGCCTTTGCAGGAAATCAGTAATTTCACACAAGTTCCTTGGTTTGATCGTGAATTTTCTTTTCGACTCTCCTTGGGTGAAAGAGTTCCTTGCTTAGGCCTAAGACAAAAGGCCACTGCTCACACGTACAAGCTTTGGCCAACTCCAAGACTTGCTGGGCATTATATCGGACTGGCCTTTGCTGCATGCTTTATGTGCATTCTAGCATCCCCAGAGTCATACCTTCTTTCTTAGTGGGTGTGAAATGACGATCCTAGTGGAAGGAGTGGCTAGCTTACTGGGTGTGCTCAACATCAGTGAATCTCGAATAGGCACTGATTTCCCACTACCATATGGCGTAGCTGACATGCAAAAGCTTCTGGATTGGATTTTCACGGTTCCGCCTACCTTCCCTGTGCTTGAGAGTTGCCGACATGATTTGGCCCACTTGTATTATAGCTTCCTCTAGGTACAGGACTCTTCCACTGATGACCAACTTCGGGTTTGCTTGCACTTGTTGATCGGGGGCCTAACTTTGTTTGTCTCCAAGGGCTTTACATTGGATACCTACCATACGGAGTTCCATGTAGGAGAGACTAAGCATCTGTGGTGTTCTCCCTCAGTGGCCGTCTTACAATGATGTATGTGGGCTTGACTGGCATCGCCACTGGCAGTGACTTCCTGGGTCCTCCCTTCCTTCTCTTGCAGTGGTTGTAGGTCCATTTCCCTAGGATTGAGGTTCCCAAAACAGACATGGTTGAATAACAGGTTTGCTTGCTTTCTGTTGCGTCGTCCTCCCATCTCTGTTTTATTTTTTATTTGGCCCAGCCCACGGTTTTGTTTTTGGGTGAGCATTATATGAAAATAATGCTACAGTATTTTGGAAAATAAGACACCAGCGGGCGAGAGAAGAAAAGAGTGACTTCTCAAGGGTTTCCGCTCTCGGCGGTGCTGTTGCTGCTGCTACCCGGTGGAGGCGCGGAGGCGTAGAGGCGCTGCTGTTGCTGCTGCTGCTACCCGGTGGAGGCACGGAGGCGTAGAGGCGCTGCTGTTGCTGTTGCTACCCGGTGGAGGCGCAGAGGCGTTGCTGTTGCTGCTGCTGCCCGGTGCAGCGTGGAAGAGGGAGAGGTCCGACCGGCTGTTGCTGTGCCGAAGGAGGACGCGTAGGGGCAGAGGAACGTCCGATGAACAGAGGTCCGCCGGCATGTGCTGATTCTCAGTCTGGACAGAGATCAGGAGGTCAGATCTTCAACAGGTTTCAACAAGGTTTGCATTGTGATGTTTTTCTCCAGTGGTTGGATGAT
>JAMKQA010063717.1:0-12383 GCA_024699735.1 Posidonia australis | reverse complement strand
TCAAAGCTTCTATCAAGGCAAGTTATGTTCATAGATATGTATATTTGAATATTTGGTCTTAAATGATTAATTAACAATTAATCACATTTCATTTTGTTATCATCAAAACATATTCTATAGATTTTTCCAACAGTCTGTAGCAATGCATACGCCATGATAGCCCCTCGGTCGACTACTTGTGACCTGTGTTGGTTGCTTGGCACCGAGCAGCATGACACATTGTTTGACTTGTGGTTTTTGCCGAGTCCTGATTCAAGAAATTAGACTCTGGCCTAGAGGAGGTCGTAGTGTTGCACTTATTGTGGTGTAGTGTTTTGGAACAATGGCTCTATAGTGTTACGCAAATGTGGCATTGGTGTTACACTTGTGTGGCGTTATGTTTTGGAGTAGTGGCTCTATGGTTTTGGTGTTGTTGCTTGAGTCCAAAAGAGACCGTATAGTGTAGAGCAAAGGCTCTGTAGCTTGTGTTTTGTGGTTGCTATGAGTGTATTATTTGCAATTATGAGTATTTAGGTGCCGTTGGTTGTCTAGTCTGAGCAGAGAGTGCATGGGATCAGCCTGTGTGGTTTTTGAGCTTGACTTGGCATGAATAGTCATTTCAACTATACATAAAGGATTTTGAAAAGAACATGCATGTGGTTTTGAAAAGCGAAAAGAAAAGAATGGTTTTCAAGACATGGCTTTTGAGGTTTTGTTGCCTACTAAGCAATAGTGAATTGCCCTGTTGTGGTGTTGCGGCATCATGGTGATGGTTTGTGTGGGACATAGTTACGCATGCTTCCTCGTTGTAATGTGTTGAGTTGTTAGGTGGGATGTATGTTGGTTAACCGTTTTAAGTAGTTACTCATGTGTGTTTTGATTTCTGTTTTGGTTGGTACAAGATAGGAGTTGGTTTTCAACTAATGCACATAGGAAGAGTCATGCTGCCATACATCAGGGATTCTAGTGAGTTTATAGTTTAACTTATTTCAGTTATTGTTGCTGAGTGAACTTAGATTTAATTGCATATTTACTGTAATTGTTAGAAAATAATAATAAAATGAAAAATAAAATTAATTTTGAGTGGTGACAACTTGGGAGTCATTACACTTACATTATAAAGTTTTACAACAAGCACATATTTTGAAATTGCTCTATGATAGCATTGTTGTCAATTTCATCAACTGCATCTTACTCAATATAAGTAACTAAACAATTATTTATGAACTTATCTCTCATTCTATCATGCAAGTGGGTTTTTATGATACTCATTATAAAGAATACTTTTTCCATTGAAGCAGTAGCAACGGAAAGAAGTAATGTTAACTTCAAAAGTTGATATATAAGATAATAAACATAATCCCTCTTCAATTCCATAAGTTTATGAGTAAGTCAAAAAATACCTTTCATTTACGATTACTATAGACATCTAATATATATGTGTTAAGTTAATTCTCAAGTCTATCAAATTCTTTGCTACAAAAATCAAATGGATAAAGTTGTGCAAGTTTAATCAGTTTTTCTTTATCAAAAAAGACAAAACTGTTACTTGGATCAAAATATGTAATACATAGAAGCAATTCTGTACTTCTCTTGTTAAGGCGATCGTTGAGATTACTGATTAACAAATCAATCATTATATTGAAAATATCAAATTGAAAGTGATGAAAATTCATCTTCTCTTCCTAATCACGTTGTGGTCTTCCTGGTTCTTGAAAAATCATGTTTATGTTTTTTACTTTTATATCATACTTTTTACAAACTGAGAAGTTTGTTAAAATGATAGGTGGGGTAGATCATTGTAGTTTATTAAAGTGGTAATTTTTTTTAAAACATGAAAGTTAAAGGAGTTTCTTATAATTTGGGTGGTTCACTCTCCTCACTCTCGATCTCCATTAGTGTCTTCACTCTCCGTCTCCTATGTTGCCCTTAACTCCGACCACGCTACCATCCCACCAACTCCAATGGTGTCACTACTCCACCAT
Organism: Posidonia australis; assembly: GCA_024699735.1. Lineage (NCBI taxonomy): Eukaryota > Viridiplantae > Streptophyta > Magnoliopsida > Alismatales > Posidoniaceae > Posidonia > Posidonia australis. The sequence continues at coordinate 10,419 of JAMKQA010063717.1, read as the reverse complement.
CCCATGGCAAGCACCATCGTCAGCCATCTTATCGACGAAGACATCTACAATCTTTGGAATGATAGAAATTGATTAGTGGGAGGAGTTAATAAGAAGAGATGTAGTAGTTATTTCATGATCTTAGGTTTGTTTTTTAACTCTATCAAAGTTGGGATTTAACTTACCATTTGACGTTGATAACATTTGTATATAAAAAAAGGAGGCAATTTTGATGTAGGTTTCTACATCCAAAATGGTTGTAGGTATCTTTTTTTATTTAAATAAATACATAAGGAAAAAAATAATTGTATAGATATATTAATTAGATATCTATAAATACATAGTATAATTTTCATTTAAATTAAATAACTATTAATCTTTAATCTAAAAGTCTTAAAATTCAACATATTTTGTTAAATTTTAGATTAAAAATTAACAATGAATATAACTCAAATTAGAATGAAATTTTAACACACAGTAAATTATCTTATAGATTAATTAATTATATAATTAGATTTTATTAAAAAAATAAAAAAATAGTGCCTACATGAAAAATTCCCTACAAGGACTATTTTTTGATTTAAAAAAAAGAAGAAATAATAATATACAAGAATGCTTGAAAATTTGGATGGTATTTGCGTAACTTAGTCTCTTTTTGATGGTATACTGTAATTCCCTTGCAAAATATTGTCCTAAAAGTAACCATCGTTTTAAAAAAAATCCCCCTCTTATTTTCAAGTAAAAAGAAGAAGAAGAAGATTAGATAGGCCAAGCCATAAAGAGACCACTAAACCATCCATCCATCCATCACAGGAAGCAGCAGCTGAAGGAGGAGCAAAGCCGAAAAATGGCAGCTTTGGCGGGGGCGACTGCTCTCCTCTCCTCCTCATTCACCCCCCGAATGAGGAACTACACAAATCCACCACCACCACCGTCGCTCCATCTCTGCCGCCGCAAAAGCAAAACTAGCAGGATCAGAGCAGCAGCAGCAGCAGCGAATTGTACAAAGAAGGAAACTTTCCTGCTCACAACCCCGCTTTACTACGTCAATGCCCCTCCTCACATGGGAAGCGCCTACACAACCATTGCCGCCGACGCCATTGCCCGCTTTCAGGTATTGTTTCCTAACCGTCCATTTCTCTCCATCAGTCCGGAACGATGCTAAAATTGCTAATTTTTGCTGTTAAAACCAGAGGTTATTGGGGAAAAATGTCGTCTTTGTCACTGGCACGGATGAGCATGGGGAGAAAATTGCCGCTGCTGCAGCTGGAAATGGAACTAGTCCTAAAGAACATTGTGATACTGTGTCGCTTGCTTACCAGACCCTGTGGAAAGATGTGAGTGAGTAGCTTTTGTCAATGGTTAGCTGCCGCTTCTTCTTTCTTGCTATAAGAACTAAGCAATTTTTTATGGGAGATCTTACTAATTGCCAATTGGGTACATTTTATGCCTTCTGCCTTCGTTCAAGAACGTGAAATCGATATGCATTTCTTTTTAAATTATTTTCTTGGTAATTAATTGCAGCTGAACGTATCGTACGACAAGTTCATTCGCACCACTGATAAGAGCCATGTAGCAATTGTGAAGGAATTCTATTCCAGAGTCCTTGAAAAGGGTGACATTTACCGAGCCAACTACGAGGGGAAGTATTGTGTCAATTGTGAGGAGTACAAGGTTCAGTATGACATGACCGTTATTTCCATTGTGATTTTTTCTCTATGTATTTTCAGGAGCTTCTTTTCGATCATGCCATCTATTTCGAAGAAAATATTTATTCCAAATAAAGTGCTAAATTTTAATTTTTCACCTCCTAAGTTTTTTTATTTCCATATCAATTCTCAATTTATTATTCTTTATTTGTGACTTTGGATATTTATTACTACCTTTCCTAAAAAGAAGAATATATATTAAATTATTAGCTTCACCTTTTTGTTTTAGGTCTCTCTCTCTCTCTCTCTCTCTCTCTCTCTCTTTTGTTATTATTTTTTCTAAATATTTCTGTATCAGTTTTCACTTTCTCCTGAGGGCGCTTCATGGCTAATTAGGTTATAAAAGAGTCCTCTAAGCAAATCCATGTTGATGGATGGTTCTTTATTATCATGACAACCTTGGAGAGCCACAATCTCCTCTTCTGGGACTTGTTCATCTGTGTTACTGATGATCCTTCTTTAACTATATGCAGGATGAGAAAGAGCTCCTTGAAAATAACTGTTGTCCAATGCACTTAAAACCTTGTGTTGAAAGAAAGGAGGAAAACTATTTTTTTGCCCTGACAAAATACCAGAAAACATTGGAGAATGAATTGTCAAGCAACCCAGATTTTGTACAACCTTCATTTCGTGCAAACGAGGTATAGTTAGTGGTAGTTCAATAATGACTTGTTCTGTCTACATTATAGTAAGATGGCTGCTCTCTGTCTGTCCCGTGAGAAGATAATGACTCATCAAAAAATGCAACTAGAAATGAACCTGTGGCGTCATTCCCAAGCTTTAAATTTGCCAGGATCTGTTGGAAAAATGCATGTCTTATTTTTCTGTAACTTATTTAGACAAAGGATTAGCATCTGTTCTTTCTTAGGTAAAATTTTCTCTCTGAGCAATTTTCTTACTGAGAACCAGTTTCAAGTTTGTAATTAATCCTGAAGGTCCTGTCATTCATTTATATCTGATCTATTCTGTCTCAAGTAAAGTCCGCTCTTTGAGATTTTTCTTTCTATGGGCTACTAGCAGGTTTGTAATCTGTCTTAAGGAAAAATTACTTAATAGTGTGCCAAAGTTTAAGCGAAATCCCATTCTAATGCCCAAGGTTTAAAATATATCATTTTGGTGTCCCAAGGTTTACAATGTTAGACAATTATAGTCTTCCGTTCGCGAGACTGTCTATTATGTGACCTCACGTGGCTCTATAAGTGAAAGTTTAAGACAATGTCTTTCCTTCCTCTAATATCAAAATAGTGCATTTCTTTTCTCATAAGGGCATAATGGTTAATCTAGTGTAAAATGTGACAATGTTAAGGATTTTGATTATTTTGTAACCCTTGGCATCAAAATGATACTTTTTAAACTTTAGACATCAAAATGGGATTTTGCTCAAACCTGAGGGCACTATTAAGTAATTTTTCCTTCTCTTAAAGGCCCAACCAGTCACATATATACAATTTTCCATGACAATTTAAACTTCCAATTTGAGTTAGATTAAACCAATTAGATGTGTCACTTGACTTTTAGCAGTTAATTTTGAGTTTCTGACATTTGACATAATTTAGGTGCAAGGGTGGATAAGCAGCGGTTTGAAAGATTTTTCAATATCTCGCTCATCAGTGGAATGGGGAATACCTGTACCAAATGACAATAAGCAGACAATTTATGTCTGGTTTGATGCTTTGTTGGGGTATTGCCTCCTTCAGTTTTCTGTATTTTTTGACTTGTTCGTTGGTACTGACATGCTTGTTCATAGGGTAATTCAGTGCTCGGTTATGGTCAAGCCGGTAGCGTACTATCTCTCTCTGTTTAGATCTCTTATTTAGTTGGCTACATGGTCAACAGAGTAGACATTACAACTTGTCTATTTTATGTTCAAAAAATGACTGATCTATTAAACCTTTGAAAAGTCCTTTACTAAGCACCACACATGTCCAAAAGATGACTTAAAATGAACAATACATGCAAATTTCCCAGCTTGTATGTGCCCATCAAACTATTATATTGTCCAATTTTCTTTGAAGAAAGAATCCTTCTTTTCATCACAGGGAAAGAGTTTTTTTGCCAACTACCTGTTTTTTTTACTCTTTTTTTTAAAACTTTTTCTGCATTACATTATATGCCTTATGGCTTCCAAGAACTCTGAATAAAAGAATGGTGTAGTCCCATTTTTCGAGCTTAAATTGTTGTATAAATTGATCTTTATAACTTTTCAGGTATATTTCAGCATTACTTGATGAAGGGGATGATCCAGTATTAGAAAAAGCTCTTTCTTGTGGTTGGCCAGCTTCATTGCACTTAATTGGAAAGGTGTGAGATCACGGTACATTTGCCATTGAACCAACTGCCACACATGAACCTAAATTGATGACAGCAGGCTTGTGACAATGTCACAATTCCCATACACTACAACTTACGAGAAGTGTATGACCACAAATCAATTTATATTACAATTATTAGAAAAATAACACAGAATTCCCAATAATTAATGCAAAAGTTTTACATGTGTAAAAGGTTAAGGAGCATCGATGTAGATATGGATACAATATGACACGATACGGATATGTGGGTATTGCAATTCTTGGAAAAGTAGGATATGATATGGGAGGATACATCATTAAATAGATATAGTTTTATGCACCTCTATGTTTATATATATATCATTTTTTTACAATACCACACTAAATACACTAATAAACTTGTAAATTTCATTGTAATGCACAATTGAAAGTTAACACAATATATTTTTTTGTGTAAAAAATATTACAATAACATCATTACTATAAACAAACTTCCTGAGATTACAAATATTCGTAAAAAATTAAAATTCTCAATACAATATTGAATCTCACATAATGTTGAATAACTTGGTGTTATAATCTAATCTTTAAGTAATGGAAGTGAATTACACTAGCTCAACAAGAAATCATCATCTTTACTGGTGAAACAAAACTATTGCATGTACAAAGAGTTGTATCTTTAATCAATAGAGATCTCCTATATAGTACATAGATGGATACATAGATGGATATTCTTATGAGGATCCACTAATGCTAATAAATTATTAATGATAACACCCTCCTCTCCACAAGTTGGAGCATATATATCGAACATACTTAGTTTGTTACAGAGAGATCTAAAAACTCTCAAGGCTAATCCTTTAGTTAAAATGTCTGTAAGTTGATATGAAGATAGAGTATAGGAAGTAGAGATGGTCTTGTCATCATTGTATTTCTTACATAATGGCAATCCACTTCAATATGCTTGAGTAGCTCATAAAAGGCAGGATTGCTTGCAATAAATATGACAGTCTGATTGTCACGTTGCATTGGTATAAAAAGTTACACAGTAAAATCAAGTTTTATCATCAAAGACTTGAGCCATGTCATCTTGTAAGCAGTCTAGGCCATTAATCGATTTTAGCTTCTACATTTGGTCTAAATATCACATTTTTGTTTTTTTACTCTTTCAGCCAATGTAGGTATAGTAGCTAGAGGTAGACTTTTGATTTCTTTTATCATTTGCATAGTTAGAATTTAAGTATGCCTCAATATGAAGATGTCCACGTTTCCTATTTAGAAGTCCTTTGTCCAATGTACCTTTAATATAAGTCAACACACAAAGAGTTCTTTTCTAGTGAACAATCATTAGTTCATGCACGAACTGGTTTAAAAGACCAACTGTATATGAAATATCTGGACATGTAATTGTCAAATAAATACACTTCCCAATCATTCTTTTATATTGTTCAACATTCTCAATTGACTCTAAAGTATAATCCTGAAAGTTTGGCCTTTTGGGGAAGATCAAGGAAATACTTTTTATGAGATAGGATCATTTTTTCTTTGTTATATGCAAACTCTATCCCAAGAAAGTATCTGTGTCACGTCCTAAATTTCCATAATAATTTAAAACAGATTAAATTACAGGAAATTAAAAACTAAACAAAAATATCAACTACCAAAAACCTGTGTGTGTGTGGCTACGAGACTCCAGACTATATGCACTATGCTAAACTCAACTATATGTCTGCACCTGCAACTCAAAATCACAAAGAATAAGCGTGAGTGACAAAAGTCACATAGCATGCATCCTATAAAACAACGAAAAACAAAACTATATTAATTTTTCCTTTAAATTTATTTCGCGATCATTTTCTCAAGAACCCCACAAACTAGGCCCGTAAGGTTGAAAGCAAAAGTAAATACGGCCCACACCGGTCAAAATAGCAAATAGGGCTCTACTAACCCAAAACTGTAAACAAGGCCTTTAATGGCCAAAACCACACACAGTGAGTCGGGAAGTTCGACGCTAGGCAAGCAACTCTGGCCATAAATAGCCACCAAGGTGTACTGCATTGCCACGATGTGCCATATTGTGTAGGAGCTGCATCGTTCCACAATTCTCCTACCTGAAGAACCCTCACAAAGTCAACTCCACTTTGGGAAGGTAGTCCTGTCTCTCAGAACGCTACCAACTACGGGGCACGTATCTCACCTGCACTGGCCATCAAAGGGTACACCTCCTTATAACGTCATCCACATGGTGTTCAAGAGGAAGTGTCATACATTAACATTCGACGACATTCGAGCCTCAGTGCTCCCAACAACAGCAGGAGTATCATACCTCCCCGTTATGCTACAAGACATCTCAACCTGCAGACCACAACCCTTAGCCTTGGGACGACAGTCAAGGAGTCTCATACCTTCAAGATCTGACGACCTTCAACTTCAGGTATCTCGGCCCCTGACCTCAACTAGGGAGACGTCTGACCACCCGAGAATGTCGCCACATTCCCTGGCCCCGACGACATGTCCCACGATGTCTCGGTCCGTACATAGAAAATCAGAAAAACCATTTTCTAAAATGGACCAACTCATCTCTTTTAAAAATCATTTCCAAAACCTTTTGTTATCTTTGAAAACTCTTTCAAATCTTCAGCAAAACGGTGCATCAGGTGTCCCTTGAGACCACCATTGACGACCTACAATTCCATCTCAAATGGGCAAAGCAAATTAATCTGGAAATCCTCAGAAATCAGATTTATAAAACAACTGGGGCCTTGATTCGGCATACTAAAAAGGGAATCGGTATATCGAAAATCCCTGGATCGTAAGACCGATTAGGATCGTTTGACCGAAATAGGTTAACGATCAACACTTATGGCCAAATTGGCAGACCGAAAATGGTTCGGTCGACTAAAATCTCCAGATTTGGTTGATCATCTAAAATTGGACAATCGAAGTTCGACTACAGGACCTAATCTGACAGAAAAACAACATACTGAAAAGGTTTGGTATGTTGTTTTCTGCGAATTCAGAAAACAGTCCGAAGCTCAACTTTCGAAATCGTCCAAAATGAGATCTTGAGGCGGATCCCCAAAACAAATACCACAAAATCCAACTAAAACATAGGTAGTAGACCATTGAGTCTACTCCAAAACCACACAAACAAAATCAAAATTCATCCATCACACTGCAAGGTATAAATTCATAAAGGTAGGGGTCAAAAGGACCTAAACCACAATAACTACCATAAAACGTCATAAATGTCTTCATAAATTTCTAATAAATTCTAGGAATGTAAATTTACCTAGATTTCATGCATTTCTATTATTTTCTACTAATTTCATGCTTTCTACACTTTGATTTGGAGGTGCGTACCTTAATACGACCTCCGGTGACCCAACTCCGGCCATCGGCCACCTGCGAGCCTCCGGAGTCTCCACGACCCTTGGGACAACTCCTCGAAGCCATATGTTGCTCCACAAGCCGCTGCACACCGTTGCACGCCGTTGAGCACACCGAGCAGAGGGTAGACAAGGGAGGGGATGGGGGAGAGGGAGGAAGAGGGTGGGAGTGAATGGGGGGAGAGTGGGAGAGATGGGGAGGATGAGTGAGGGAGGAGGAGGAGTAGTGCTTGGGTGGAGGACGGTGAAACGAAGGAGAAAGAGGAGCAGAGGTGCGAAGGAGGAGGTTGACTGTCGTAACTTAAATACGCGTAGATGGTGGTAGCTGCATGCATGTATGCATAGTATAACCACCAGTCTTCCGCACAAGCCGGCAACTAACCACACCAACTCACTCCCACCAATCTGTCTACAAATGCGGCTCCACAAACGCAGTGTCACAATGCACAATGCCAACCACGCACAAGAACATACAAATAGAAATCGTCCTACGAGGTCTAAGCCCAAAGTCACAAAACACACAAACGGATCTTGGAACAGTAATACCTGTCCAGTAATAAATTCATTAAAAATGTAAACAATTACAAAATAAATTTACGGGTTTTACAATCTGGGTCTACTCATGTTTTTAGTGACGAAGTGCTTTCATAAATACTCTTTAGTCTCTAAGATTCTTGTTGTTTCACTGTCTGTCAGAAGAATGACATCTACATATACTGCAAAAACCACATTGTCATTGTTATGTCTTATAGCAAACATAAAGTGATCCATTGTACATTGTTGAAAATCAACTCCTATGACAATTTTATTGAATTTTCAAACCATGTTCGAGGATTTTGCTTGAGACTGTTGTGTTGAGAAAAGAGAGATTAGATTATATATTAGAGGGAGATTACATATATAAAGTGGGTTATAAGAGAATATGATTCATATAACACACAAGATCCATTAACCCACTAATGTACTAAATATAACACTAACATTTTCCTTCAAGATAAAGTGAATTTATCTAACATGTCCAGTTTGTTACATAATTTATCAAAGATTCTAACACTAAGTTTCTTTATGAAGATATCCGTTAACTACTTGGAAGGCTGAGTGTAAGGAGTACTAATATGACTAGATAACATCGTGTTCTTGTTGTAATGATAATTCACTTCTATATATTTTGTTCTCTTATGAAAGGTAGAATTGTTAGCAATAAATATCGTTATCTGATTGTCACATTACATGACTATGGGAAGATCAACATGAACATAAAGAACACAGTCATATCATCTTACAATCTGTCTAGGTCATAGCTCTATATTCTGTTTCTGTACTAGATCGTGAAACAACATTTTGCTTCTTACTTTTCCAAGTGACCAAGTTACCATTAATATAGGTGTAAGAACCTGATGTAGATTTTCTATCTCCTTGATCACCTACATAGTCAGAATCTAAATAGACTTTAATTTACATGTGTCCATGCTTTCTGTAAATCAAGCCTTTCTTAGGTGTGTTTTTGATATAGGCAAGTACATGTAGAGTCCTTTATCAATGCACCTGTCTGGGTTCATACATAAATTGATTTAGAAGCTCTACTGTAAATGAAATATCAGTGCAAGTGACAGTCAAATAGCTCAACTTGCCTATCAAATGTCTGTATTTGTCAGTTTCCTCTAATAACGTAGATGACTTATGCCAAAAGGAAGGATTCTGCTCTATAGGTATACTTTCTGGTTTGTATCCGAAAAGTCCTATCTCATGTTGTAAATCTAGAGTATATTTCCTTTGAGATAGAGTCATCTTGTCTTTATTGTATGTAAATTCAATCCCAAGTAAATACTTTGGCTTGTCCATATCCATGGTGATAAAAAATGTAGCCAGATTGTCCTTCATCTTTGCAATCCCTGTAGTATCATTACCAGTCAAGAAGATATCATCTACATATACTGTTACGAATACATAGCACACTGTTTAAGATCATTGTCCAACACAACTTGATTAAACTTATGAAACGATGCTCTCAGGCTTGGTTTCAGTTCACATTATTCCTTTTTGAAGTAGAAAAACGTTGTTCTCCTTCTAAGCAACAAACGTAGGAGGTTGTTCCATACAGAAAAACTTTCTTTACATCCTGTTGATGTAAAGACCAGGACTGATTGATAGCAATGGATAAGAGAACTCGGATGGAATCGAGACGTGTTATAAGGGAAAATGTTTCTGCATAGTCAACATCATAAGTTTGTGTAAAGGCTCGTGTCACCAAACGAACTTTGTACCGCTCAACGAAACCATCTGCTTCGTGTTTCACTGTGAATACCCATCTACAGCCAACTACCTTTGTATCTTCAGGACGAGTTACATGTTCTTATTAGGGTTGTAAATGGGTCAGGTGTAACCCGTTAACCTGAGTCAACCCGACCCGTTAAAAACGGATTAGGGTAGAACTTTTGTATACCCGTTGACCCGTTAACCCATCACCTGCTAACCCATAAATTTAATGGGTCAGGGTTTGGGTAGCATACTACGGGTACCCGTTAACCCATTAACCCGGGGGTAATTAAGTAAATTTACCTAAACCCTAACATTTTAAAATAAAATATAAATATGTATAAGTATATATAACATTTTAAGTTTTAACCTAAGAACTTCTTAGCCTGCTGCCTGCATACGACGATACGTCCGCAGCCCCCACCCCGCACGGCCCCACCTCGCAGCCCACAGCCAGCAGCCTGCATTCCGCAGCCAGCAGCCCGCAGCCAGCACCCCGTAGCCCGCAGCCAGCACCTCGCAGCCCGCAGTTTTAGACTCATTTTGTTTTTTTTATCAAACATATGTAAAACTTTGATCTCTTGGTTTATGTGTTGATTACTATATTATCAATTCTTATAAATTATAATTCTATTATGAATTATTAACATGATTATCTTAAGTTAAATTATAAAGCTCGTGAAATGATATAAGTTTAGATTTTAACAATAAAATAAATTCACCCGTTAACCCTATCCAATATCCATCACCCGTTAACCCTATCTATCACTCATAAAATGATATAAATTTAGATTT
>JAMKQA010063713.1:0-12016 GCA_024699735.1 Posidonia australis | reverse complement strand
AGATGAAGTAGCCATGTATTCTAGTAGATTTTTAAATCTAATTCCTAGAAACCCGCTCTGATACCAATTGTAGGATCTAAAGGCTTCTCTAGAGGGGGTGAATAGATAATTTTAACTTTTAATATCTCTATAATCAATTTTAACAATATTTTGAATTGATAAGCAAATTGATTCACAATATTCTACTTATCATGCACAATAGAATTTAAAGCATAGAAGGAGATAAGAGTAATTGATGAACATAAATAATTTATAGTGGTTCAGCAACCCAGCCTAGTCCACTCCTCAAGACCCTTTTGAGATTTTTCCCTTATTCTTAAATGATAGAATAACTTACTTGTTGGTAGTCCACCAACACAACTCTTGCTCTTTCCACTTCTCTACACCTCGAGAAGCTAGAGCCTTTTCTTTGATGCTTTACAACAGGAATCTTTTCTCACAAAGCTCGATTACAACTCTTTACTTACAAATTGCTTGTGAGGAGATTGAATTTGACTAAAGGAGATGAAGAATTACAAGTATTCAATTGTGTCATAAAGAGGCATAAATGAGTAGTATTTATAGCCACCAGCCCTTCATCAAATGTGTCTAACGACTATACTAACGGTTGTAAACGGCTAGTACTTCGGTATGCCGTTTTGCCCTTTGATGTGCCGTTTTTCCTTCAGTCTGCAATTCACGGTCAATTCGGTATGCCATTTTTATTTCGGTACACCGATTTCTCCTGAAACGGTATGCCGTTTTTCCATCAGTATGTCGTTTCTGCATTTTCCTTCTATTCCGCAACTCTTCGGAATTTCCGATGCTTTGTTCCGTTTTCTCCTGAAACGGTATGCCGTTTTTCCATCGGTACGCCTTTTTGCTTTTCTTCTTTATGGAAACGAAAGGTTGAGGAGTGTACCGTTGCTTCTGACTTATGTTCCGTTTTTCCCTGAATCGGTATACCATTTTTCACACGGTATGCCATTTTTCACTGAATCGGTATATCGTTTTACATACGGTATGCCGTTTTTGTTCTGAGCTATGAATCTTAAGGCATATATGATTTTTGTTCTTAAATATTTAATCCTTTTTCTAAGTATTGTTTATAACAATTTATTACCTTTGAATAATCATCAAAATAATCACAAATATTTCTAACAGAACGGGGCTTGAAGGAAGGTTCTGATGCTTCGAAAGGCCAAGGGGAAAGGAGAGGAGGATGTCCCGACCTTCGAAAGAGAGTTGTGATGAGGGAGGAGCTCGAACGACCCCTTCCAGGGGTCGTCTTCTCCGGTGACGGCGAGACTACGTCCGGTGGCTCACTTCTAGAGGCTTCCAGAGCGGTTGCACGGCTTCCAGAGTGGAGGAGGAGCAAGAAGAGACCAAATCCAATCATTCCACACACCAGGGCACAAATCACTCACTGGATTCGTGCCCCCAACTCTCCTACGGGAGAATCGGGTCCGATGACCCAAAAACCACCTAATTCTGGCCAAGGAAAACACCTGGCCTTACTGGAATCGATTGAGGAAGGTTGTAGAGGTCCCATGGAACTGGAATTGAAAGAAATTGAGTTGGGATCAAGGCTTACCTGAGCTGGCAGTGATGGAGGTCGCCGAAGCTTACCGAAGAGGTGGCTAGAGCTGGCCTGAACCTTGAATTTTCTCCTCTTTAAGCTTCCTCTCTAATCTTCTCTCAAATTTCCTTGATTGCTCTTCTCTCAAATTTTCCAAGTTTTTTCTCTCCTTTTTCTCCCATTTTCCCCCCTTTCTTCTCTTACAAATAAGGGGGTATTTATAGGTTTGCAATGGCTAGATAGTTTGTTATGGGTTGTTATGGTGGTTATAGTGAAGTGGGAAGTGGTTAGGGTTGTTATGGTAGAGTGGGAAGTGGTTAGGGTTGTTATGGGTTGTTATGGTGGAGTGTGAAGTGGTTAGGATTTGTTATAAGTTATTAGAAGTTGTTATAGGTGGTTAGAGGTTGTTATGTTGGAATAGGAAGTGGTTAAGGTTGTTAGGGTTTTGGATTAGGGTTTAGGGTTAAGTTTAGGGCTTTAAGTTAGGGTTTAGGTTTGCTTCAGATTTTGGATTAGGTTTTGAATTTATTTTTTTTATACCTGGAAAATAACAGGCTTCAGATTTTGGATTAGGTTTTGAATTAGGTTTAGGGTCTTGGATTAGGTTTAGGGTTTAGGATTAGGTTTTGAATTAGGTTTAGGGTTTTTATTAAGTTTTGAATTAAGTTTAGGGTTTTGGATTGAGTTTAGGGTTTTGGATTAGGTTTAGGTTAGTTTTAGGGTTTTGGATTAGGTTTAGGTTAGTTTTAGGGTTTTGAATTAGTTTTAGGGTTTTGGATTAGGTTTTGTGGATGAAATTAGATTAGAATGTCAAGTTGGTCTTGGGGAAAATTAATTGAGAGCCCACCAATCAAAAGTCCATTCCAAAAGAGACTACTTGCAAACCTGCAAAATTGGGGTGTCTACAGATGCCTCTTCTTGAGTGAGGTCGAGGGACGAACGGAAATGAGACCGACGCTCAGGGTTGACAAAGACATCTCGCCCGAAGCTGCAAGAAAGTGTTAACTACTAGTAACAAGCCACTTAGTCAATGAATGCACCAAAAGTCATGACCTGTCACCCAGAATGCCAAAGACGAAGCTGAAATCACAGAAACTGACACTAACGACGAATGCTGATACCGAATACTAGTGTTAATGCTGAGGTGACTACGGTTGTCGATGAATAATATGTACTGAAGAATGATGGTGCATGATGAATGAATGACACATGCAGATTATGATGTATACTACTAGATGATGCATGTAGTGCAGGATGACAAGTTGACGATCAATCAACTCCTAAAGGACATGACTGGTTATCACACTTGTCGAAAAAAAATAGGACAAGACTCATGGTGATTGTCGATCAAAAAAGTGACTGGTTACAGAAGTCATCCAGGTAGTTCGGGCTACCAGTCTAAAAGGAGGGAAGGAACAAGACGAGTGGGGAATCCAACAGGCACCATGAGTATTGTCGTGGTAGTTCGGGATACCAGCTTGAAAGAAAGAAGCATGGCCAGACGACAATGACTTGCCAATAGGAAACAACGATTGATGGACGTTGTCCGGGTATCGAGATACCGGCCCGAAAGAGGGGCAACCTAAATACTTCTCCTCTGGACAGGGATCTAAGAGGAAGATACTATAAGAAAAGGGAGAAAAAGAATAGAACCTAGCCGCTATCGGTGTACAGACAAAAGCCAAGAAAAGCAAAGAGTGAGCCTAGTCACTGCCGGTGTATAGGCAACGGCTAGGAATCGCCAAGAGTGAACCGAGTCGCTGCCGGTGTACAGGCAATGACTGGGAACTGTCGAGAGTGAATTGAGTCCTTGCCGGTGTACAGGCAGCGGTCGGGAACCGCTAAGAGCGAATCGAGTCACTGCCGATGTACAGGCAGTAGCTGGGAACTGGCAAGAGTGAACCAAGTTGCTACCGGTGTATAGGCAGTGGCTGAGAACCACTAAGAGTGAACCAAGTCACTGTCGATGTACAAGCAGCGGCTGGGAACTGCTAAGAGTGAACTGAGTTGCTGTCGATGTACAAGTAGTGGCTCGAAATCGCCAAGAGTGAACCGAGTCACTGCCGGTATACAGGCAGCGGTTGAAAACAGCTAAGAGTGAACCGAGTCGCTGCCATGTACAAGCAGCGACTAGGAACCGCCAAGAGTGAACTGAGTCACTGACGATGTACAGGCAGCGGCTCGGAACCACTTAGAATGAATCTAGTCACCGCCGGTGCTCAAGCAACGGCTCAGAACCGCCGAGAGTGAATTGAGTCGCTGCCGGTGTACAGGCAACGGTTCATAACCGTCGAGAGTTAATCACATCTTTGCCGGTGCTCAAGCAACAGCTCAAAACTGCCAAGAGAGTGAGTCGAATCGTTGTTGGCGCTCAGGCAACGGCATGGAACCGCCGAGAGTGAACTGAGTCGCTGCCAGTGTATAGGCAGCGGCTCAGAACCGCTGAGAGTGAACCGAGTCACTGCCTATGTACACACAGCGGCTCGGAATCGCCGAGAGAGAACCGAGTCACTGCTGGTGCTTAGGCAACGACTCGGAATTTCCGAGAGTGAACTAAGTCACTGTCGGTGTACAGGTAATGGCTCGGAACCACCGAGAGCGAACCGAGCCGCTGCCCGTATTCAGGCAACGGCTCGGAACCACCAAGAGAGAGAACCAAGTCGCTACCAACACTTAGGCAACGGCTCGGAACCGTCGAGAGTGAACTGAGTCGCTGCCGATGTTTAAGCAATGGTTCAGAACCACCGAGAGTGAACCAAGTCGTTACCGGTGCTCAGGCAACGGCTTGGAATCGTCGAGAGTGAACCGAGTCGCTGTCGGTGCTTAGGCAACGACTTGGAACCGCTAAGAGAGCGAACTGAGTCGCTGCCGGTGCTCAGCGAACGGTTCAAAACCGGCAAGAGAGTGAACTAAGTCACTGTCGGTGCTCAGGCAACGGCTCGGAACTACCAAGAGAGTGAACCGAGTCACTGCCGGTGCTCAAGCAATGGCTCAGAACCGCCAAGAGAGTGAACCGAGTCACTGTCGGTGCTCAGGCAATGGTTCGAAACCGCCATGAGAGTGAACCGAGTCCCTACCGGTGCTCAAGCAATGGCTTGGAACTGTCGAGAGAGTGAACCAAGTTACTGTTGGTGCTCAGGCAATGGCTCGGAACCACCAAGTGAGTGAACCGAGTCGCTGTTAGTGCTCAGGCAACTACTCGAAACCGCTGAGAGAATGAACCAAGTTGTTGCTGGTGCTCAGGCAACGGCTCAGAACCACCGAGAGAGTGAACTGAGTCACTGTCGATGCTCAGGCAACGGCTCAGAACTGCTGAGAGTGAATCGAGTCGTTGTGGGTGCTTAGGCAATGGCTCGGAACCATTGAGAGAGTGAACCGAGTCACTGTCAGTGCTCAGGCAATGGCTCGAAACCGCCAAGAGAGTGAACCGAGTCGCTGCCGGTGCTCAGGCAATGGCTCAAAACTGCCAAGAGAGTGAACCGAGTCACTGTTGATGCTCAGGCAACGGCTTAAAACCATCGATAATGAATCGAGTCGTTGTTAGTGCTCAGGCATCGGCTCGGAACCGCCAAGAGTGAATCAAGTCGCTACTGATGCTCAGGAAACGACTTGGAACTCCGTGAGTGAACCAAGTTGCTGCCGATGCTCAGGCAATGGCTCAGAACCCCCAAGAGAATGAACTGAGTCACTACTGGTGCTCAGGCAACGGCTCGAAAACCGCTGATAATGAACTGAATCACTGCCGGTGCTCAAGCAACGGCTCGGAACAGCCAAGAGAGTGAATCGAGTCGCTGTTGGTGCTCAGGCAATGGTTCAGAAACCACTAAGAGAGTGAACCGAGTCGTTGTCGATGCTTAGGCAAAGGCTCGGAATCGCCGAGAGTGAACCGAGTCGCTGTCGGTGCTCAGACGACGGCTTGAAATCGCTAAGAGAGTGAACTGAGTCGCTGCCGGTGCTTAGGTAATTGCTCGAAACCTCCGAAAGAGATAGATTCAAATTGCTATTGGTGTACAAACAGAATGATACGGAGCGGACAGGAAAAGTGTCTTTCACTTCTATCCTTTCAGATGAGAATTAAGGAAACGGGAAAAAAGTGTTTTTGAATTCCGCCCTTTCAGACAAGAATCAGGGAGACAAGGACTTCGTTTGATCTGAGCGAAGTCGAGGAAGATTATAATCCAGACTTCATCTAAAGCCTAGAAGAAGAAAGAATCTAGACTCGTCCGACCGAGACAAGCCAAACACAGGGGAAATGCAAGAATCTGTCAACCGAGATAAAGTCAATGACAAACTCCTAGACAAGATGATAACAAAGAGGAAAGGAGATACCGGAAGGCAGCTGACATACCCCTGGCATCAAGGACAGACAACAAAAGTGTTAAGGCTGAGGGATATCTGAACAAAGCCAACATCCCTGAACTACCACAAAAGTGTTGGAAGATAAGGATGCAGGGGTCCCGACCAACTGCTTCGCCAAATGGATTTGCCAAAGAGACCTTATTCACAAGTACCAGTGCACCCTGGATCATTGCTGCTTTGTGGGATATCAGTTGAGACAATTGGAGATTAGTTGCCTATGCCCAATGCCGTCGTGAATTCAGAGCGTTTATGACATGCCAATGACGCTCCAGATCTAATGCTTGACTCGCTGTAGTGTCCTGTTGTCGTTGTTATTTTGTAGGAACCTTTATGTTATGAATGTCACTTCTTTATAAGAACGTGCGCTTGATCATCATTCCAAAGATAATTTGCACCAAGCGTTCTCAAAACAATCCTCTTTTCCACAAAGTAGCTTACATGCCCCTAGTCGTAGGCTCTAGTTTGGTTACATGGTAAACTGGTGTTCTGTTAGGCACATGATATGTGACTTTTGTCCAAAGAATAGCTGACATGCTCCTGGTATTGAACTGGCTGGACATCACTCGAGAGTATGGAATCTTGGAAGCCAGACTGTAACTATAGATGCACCTTGAACCATCGGAATAATTGAGATGGTCATTAGTCAAAGCAAGTGATGCATTCATCTAGTGACTGGAAATATGTATACCCAACTGCCATCTCGTATTGTACTTGGAAGACAGAAGGAATTGTGGCAATTTGACGTAGACTTTTGATTGAGATTGCAACCTGCCTTTGACTATTATGTCCAGGCCATGTTCTACTCAACCATGATGTTTTGATGGTTCTGTATTTGACCATGCTACCGTATGACATTCTCCCGGTTGTATTTATGAGATTCTGGATTGTTGCGTGGAGATCACAGTCATACTGCTGTCTCTGCTAATCATTTTGATGTGTGGGTGGTCCTGATCAGAGAACAACTGACTTGCGCTTAATCAAGGTGGAGTAGTTGGTGGAAGAAGCAAGGGAGTTTGACCATAATCAACACTAGTGTGAAAAGGTATGATGTAGTTGGTGATGGTTCAACTGAGATGGCTTTTTAAGCCAATGAGCACCACCATGGCTAGTAATAAGTAGAGGAGGAGAGGATCGAAGAAGTGGAGGAATTCTATTTCATGAGGAAATCAGTTGTTTTGGTCAAGGTCGTTTTTTGTTATTTTTTTTTGTACATTTTTCTATGAGGATGAGTTTTGAACGTTATACATCTCATCTTGTACGTAGAAACTATTTTCAATTGTCTTTATGTTATCTCCATGCAAAGCATTACCTTTATCTATTGTGTATTCAATTTTTACAAACAAAATTTCTTATTTAAACCTCAATTAAGCAAGTATAAGGAGATCTTAGAACCGCAGAACTTAGCATGCATTGTTTTTTTTTATTAAATTTAAGATTATTTCAAATGGCCAAATGGGTAGCTAGCTACTTTCTTTCAATTATTACTTTTGTTTAATCTACAAGAATGCATGATATATGTCTCTTGTTAGATTAATTTCTAAATTCAAACTTCATAGATTAGGTTACCAAGTTATCATTTGGTACTTGTGCGTACACCAATGGAGTATAATTTTCTTCTAACTTTGACACTAACTTGCAATACTAGGAACTTCATGAAGTTGCCTCAATTATTTTCCAAAGATTGAGTTGCTCTTTCTTGAGACAATGTTTATAAAAAACCTAACAATAAAGAAGCTATAAACATTGAAAGTCTAGTTTCAACTGAGAAGTGACTGTCGAAGAAAGAGTAGCGAATGTTAAGAAATCGTGAAGGAAGCGTAGGAGTGGTTAATTGGCTACTAAGAGAAACCATAACTGTAATGGAGATTATGGTTCAAAGAAGAGAGCTGGGAGTCATTTTTGGAAAGGGATATTAAGAAATATTTATGTAGAGAGGAGGATTAGAATTTAGAGATGAGAGTAAGGAAGTTAATTCAGAGAAACATTTTCTCATTGTAGTTGTTCCCTATCACAAGATGTTTTCTCATTTTCTCATTGTAGAACTTAGCATGCATTTTCTCATGGATTGTTAAGAAATAAGGATGTTATACAATATAAGACACATCGGAAAAAACATAACTACAAATCATTAAAGTAATTAATTTTGAAGTTGATGTTATAAAAGTGAAAATCAATGAAACTTGTAGATATTATTACTTAAATAACTTAATCAAACAAAGCATAACTCATTCAATGACTATTACTTTAGTTGAGGTTAGATATTCAAATTCCAATCCGAACACTACTTTGCATGTGAACAAAGAATAAATAACTGTAATTTTTTTTAGATAAACTGAAGGGTAAATAAAAACAACAATAATAGCATAATAATAAACAAAGCACGGGAAAACCTCGGCCTCTTTTGTTATTACTCTGACGCAAAGCAACTTCCTTATCGTAAGAGACGAGTATTGTCGTTGCTCGCTCCTTTGCGTTGGCGTTTTCTCTTCCTTCTTGGGCTTGGGCCTCTCCCCCTCCCTCTTTCTCTTCCGTCTCCTCTCTCTCGTCACATCTCTTCTTCTTCCTCTTCTCCTTCCGCGCTCCAATTCGCCTCCTCCGTGCACAACCGCTCCCGATCGGCTCGTCGGCCGATCCCTCCCTCCCTCGACCATGACTGTCATGACTACTGCCCCCGAAGTGAGCGATCACTGCGTCTCCCTCCCTCTCTCTCTCTCTCTTTCTGCTTCCACTTTTCTCCTTCTTCTTCTTCTTCTTCTTCTTCTTCTTCTTCTTCTGCTTCCATGTCGCGTTCTAGGGTTTCTGGCGTGAATTCCATTGCGATCCCTTATGCGTGTTTGATTCGATCTCCGGATCGAATTCGAGGGGTCTGGCAATAACTTGTGTTGTTTTTGTGTTTCTTGCAGCAGGACGATGGGGAGTTGCTCGTTCCACACTCCGAATTGGTCGAAGGACCCCAGCCCATGGAAGGTAAACTACTACTACTTCGTTTGCGTTTTTTCTGGTTCATGCACTCGATGTCTGCAAGGAACCGCCGTTTTTCTTTTTTTCTTCTGGACGTTGTCTGTTGTAGTTGCTGTGCGATTTGATGCATGTTTTTGTGTGGTTTCAGTAGTCTCCGTGCAGCCTGCGCCAGAGACGGCTACCACTGGGGACTCTCAGCAGGCCGAGGATCCACATTATTCCAGATTCACGTGGACGATCGACAATTTCACCAGGCTTAATACTAAAAAACACTACTCTGATGTTTTCGTTGTTGGCGGGTACAAATGGTACGATTGGTTGTTGTTGCTCGTTCAGTCGATTTTGTACGGCTTCTGGGTTTATCATTACGTATGTAGTTAGGGTTTGATTTCATATTGATGTTTCCAGGCGAGTACTGATCTTTCCTAAGGGCAACAACGTCGACCACCTGTCGATGTATTTGGATGTTGCCGATTCAGTCACCCTTCCATACGGCTGGAGCAGATATGCTCAGTTCAATCTGGCTATAGTCAATCAAATACACAACAAATATACAATTAGAAAAGGTATATGCATGACTCGTTTCCCACTTGGAATTTGGTTATTTGCAACTCAATGCCCCAAATATTTGCCATGACCCATGAAATATTATTTTCTGATCACCCAACTTAGTGTCTTTTAGGCAAAGAAACAACGTTTGCCATGCTTTGAGCCAACATCCAACATGTTGAATTTAGTCTAGATTAATTAGTCTATGATTGTGGTGGGTTGGTGGGGTGGGGTGGGGTGTGTGCGTAGCACAATTCTTCTTGGAGGAGGATTGGTTTTTCCAGATGACTGATCCTGCCATAATGTACTCCTACCTATTGCACTGTCAACCAAAGTCAAGCAGACTTACGATGATCTTCATGTTATGGGGTTGTAAAAACGTGGACACTGATATTGGCTATGGGTACAAGTCATCATCAAGAACTTGTTTTGACATTCTCATCCTAGTGTTATGTTTTTGGAGGATGTGCTCTTTAATATTTTCACCTGAATTGTGATAGTGAATGGTAAAAATTCAACTATGCATAAAGTGAGTGCACAAGGAATTAAAATTGAAAAGAGATCAGTGTGGAAGTGCGATGTATGATCTTAGACAAATGTAATTAACATCTTTAAGTTAGACATGATGTCGATGAAAAATCTGAATATATTAGGGAAATTTGTACCAATAAAGATATGAATAATATGTGGACGCTGTATTTGCTACTGTTTGATTCTACATTGTTTCTATCTTTTAAGCACCCTTTGGCAACAAATATTTGTTGGTTAATTGGTGAACTTGTGCATTGGTTGATAAGATTGTGGAAGGACCCTTTTTGTTTTCTTACGCACCTTTACTTTGAATCGAACAATAGTTCTTATAACTATTTTTGGAGTTATCATGAAATAAACAGCATTTCTGTTTGAGTCAATTCTTTGACTGTTATTTTCTGATAGAAGTTTTCCATTGGATCCTGTTGCTAGTTTTTGTATTTTGGATACTGTTGACCTTTCATTCTGTTGATGCAGACACGCAACACCAATTCAATGCGCGGGAAAGTGACTGGGGTTTCACATCATTCATGCCTCTAAGTGAACTTTATGATCCAAGTAGAGGATATCTTGTAAATGATACATGTATAGTTGAAGCTGATGTTACTGTTCGCAGGATAGTTGATTATTGGGCATATGACTCAAAAAAAGAAACAGGTTATGTTGGTCTCAAGAATCAAGGAGCCACATGTTATATGAATTCTCTACTTCAGACACTTTACCATATTTCATATTTCCGAAAGGTTTGAGCTTGTTTTAGCTTTATTTTGTCAGGAACTTAGGTACTCCAATCTTTCAAAGGAGGAAAAGAGACTATCTTTTCTATTGTTTTCCAGGCAGTGTATCATATGCCAACAACTGAGAATGATATGCCATCTGGAAGTATCCCTTTGGCCCTTCAAAGCCTGTTCTATAAACTTCAGTACAGTGATAGCAGTGTTGCTACAAAAGAGTTGACAAAATCTTTTGGATGGGATACATATGATTCTTTCATGCAGCATGATGTGCAAGAACTCAACAGGGTTCTCTGCGAGAAGTTGGAAGACAAAATGAAGGTCTGAAACTTCTTCTGGACGATTCATCTTAATTTTTGTCTCCCTAATATATTGTTTGTTTCCCTAACGTAGGGGGTTGAAGTTTTCTATGGTTGGTTCTTTCTTGTTTCAGGGTACCGTTGTAGAGGGTACAATACAACAGTTATTCGAAGGACACCACATGAATTACATTGAATGCATCAATGTAGACTACAAGTCTACAAGAAAGGAGTCATTCTATGGTATATATGATATCTTTGTTTGAGTTAATGTTTTTAAGTTTGATACTCTTATCATTATTAAATTTTTTTGCATCGCTCAACACTCTTGTGGTTGTTGCTAGATCTTCAACTTGATGTTAAAGGCTGTAGGGATGTTTATGCTTCTTTTGATAAGTATGTTGAAGTTGAGAGGCTTGAGGGAGATAACAAATATCATGCAGAACAACATGGTTTACAGGTGTGTTTGTTTCTCGAGTTCAAAATTTAAAGGTTGAGCCTACTAACCAAAGATTGGGTACAAATATTCAAGGCATGAGAATGAAATATGGTGTTTGTTTGATTTCTTATATTTGTAGAAAGGATCGTAGGAGGGGAAAAAACCTATACCTTACAGGACGCTTGTGCTTGCTACCTTATGCATGATATGCTTGTGGTCATGATTTATTGGACTATCTTTTCTCTTTGTATTATATGATTTATCTAATTTTAGTCTTCAATATGACTAGATTTTCCTTCATGTTTATGCTTCTTGAGGTGACTCTTCAGGGAAAAACTTATTGTTCTTGGCCATTTCAGGATGCTAAAAAGGGTGTGCTGTTCATTGACTTTCCCCCTGTCTTGCAACTTCAACTAAAACGTTTTGAATATGATTTCATGCGGGATTCCATGGTAAAGGTGAGTAAACATACGAGTTCTCTCTTACCACGTGCTCCATGAAGATCTATCTGGTGCACTACTTTTTCTTGTGCTTAAAAAATGTTATAGTCAGGGGTGGACGTTTCTGCCGGGGGGGGGGGGGGGGG